>JBBPQO010000520.1:0-10191 GCA_038092535.1 Xerocomus subilludens | reverse complement strand
GGTACTTTTCACCACCCACTTACACTTTGGCTCTATTTGTTCATGCTCCTGAGTTATATAACACATTCTTCAAAATCTCAAAACATTGACTCAATTTTGGAAGTCACTGTATATCTCTTCTTGTACTACCTGTGCCTGCACAAAAGTTCCAAGACATAAGCCATACAGACTTCTGAAACAACTCTCTATTCCTTCAAGACTATGGAACTTCATCTCTATAGACTTCATTGAACAGCTTCCTCCCTCCTCTGGCTACTCTGCTATATTAGTTGTTGTCAACCACCTAGCCAAGCAATGCATTTTTGTTCCTATGCATGACACAATCACTTCTTTGGAGTTAGCAATACTCTTCCTCCTCCACATCTTCTCAAAGCATGGAGTTCCCTTCCATATCACCTCTAACAGACGCTTCAAGTTCATATCTCACTTCTTCCATTTCCTTGGGAAAGCCCTCAACATCTGCCTCCACTTCAACTCCAGCTATCACCCTGAAGGAGATGGACAGACCAAATGGATGGACCAAACCCTTGAACAGTATTTGTGTGTCTACTGCAACTATTAGCAGAACAACTGGTCTGAACACCTGCCCCTCACAAATTTTGCATACAACAATGCTCTGACAGCAAATACTGGACTCTCTCCATCCTTTACCAACAAGGGCTATCGTCCAAATATCTCAGTCCACCCTGAACATGACCTTACCTCTGCATGAGCTCATGAGTACTCCATTTACCTTGACTTCCTCCATTCATTCCTTTGTGAAGAAATGGCTGCCACCCAAAAGCAATATCAAGTACCAGCAGATGTTAGATGAGCTCTGGCTTCAGACATCCACATCAGTGACCAAGTTTTTGTCAAAGCCAAGTACTTCCACTCTACCAGACCCTCAAAGAAACTCTCCAAGAAGAATCTTGGGTTATATGTGGTTATTGCACAGCCAGGTACTCACTCCTTCACCCTTCATCTACCTAATACTTTGAAGGCCATGCATCTGGTCTTCCACATCTCTCAGCTAGAATCCTCCATGCCAAACACCATTCTGAATCATGTGCAGACTCCCCACCTCCAGTTGAAGTAGATGGCAAACCTGAATATGAGATTTCTGAAATCCTTGACTCCAAGTTAGATCATTGCCATCGACACTGTAAACTCCTGTACTTAGTCCAATGGTCCAGCTACAAAGGCACCGATGAAGAAACATCTTGGTTATTGGCTACTGAACTCAGTCACATGTCTAAACTTGTTCAAGTATACCTCCTCCACTATCTGGATAAACCTGGACCTCACTCCATTTAATCACTCCAATTTTCACATCAAAACATTTTTATTTCTCTATTTCTACCCAACTCTTCCAACTCCACCCATGCCTCCTCTACATCTCCATCCACCACCTCCTTGTCCTCTGACTCCTCTGGCTCAAACATGAGGGTCATAGCCACTTGGCCAGCTGCTGCAACCACCAGCTCTGCTCATCCAGCTAGCTGTTCTGCCACTGAAGGGCATGCCATATGCAGCATAGCTCTCCTATGACACCCTCCAGCTCTGTCTTCTTCTTCTCCACCACCTCCACCATCTCCACCATCTCCTCTGACTTCCTCTGGCTGCTGCTGGGCCCCACCTTCACCTGCACCATCTGCACCTTCAACTGATTCACTCTCCTTCACTTCACTTCTAGCTCCTCCATGCCAGGCCACCTGCACCTGGCCTTTGTGGCAATACACCTCATGGAGGCTGTTGCCTTTCCCTCACCCCAGATGCACTCAAGCCCCCAGCTCATGCACCCCTCACATGCCTCCCACTCCAGCTATGCCCTCTTCTTTCCCTTGTTACTAGTTGTGCTTTTCTGAGCATGCTCCTCCTCCTCCACTTAACTCTATCAGTCCACTAGCAAAGGCTGACTCAAGCCACTTACCTGGTGCTTCACCTTCACCTTGGCCTCCAGCCTCCACTTCTCCTCCTCCACCTTCTGGAACTCCTTGTCTTCTCATGCCTTTGCCTCTGCCACCTCTCAAGCTTGTCACTCCTCCTCAGCTCTTTGTGCCAGCACCCATTGCTAGCACTCTCAGTACTTGGCATTGGCAACTCCCTTATTGTTGTGCTTGTCCTTCCCAAGCTGTGCATTGCACCAGGTGGAGATACTGCCCAAGGTGCAGACATAAGAATGATGGTAGTGATAGAGGATAGAAGCCCTGAAAAATCTGATAGACTTTATACCCAGGAGAACAATAAATGGATTACAAACTCCAACTCACTTTGTCTCACTTAGGCCTTCATGGGTTCAGGCCGAAGAGGGGGATACTGTCATATCCATGATTTTTGCTAAATCCAACTCTGTACCTCCAGTCTTTTGTTCTCAAAATCTCTAGAGCATTCTTGCTTATGAGACCATTTGGAGTCATTGGACTTGCATGTGTTTATTCACCATTTGACTACTTTTGATATTTCATTTGACTGTTTGTATTATTCTAACAGGTGCTGACACCAGAGGGCTACATCAAATAGCTATCACTACCATGTCTCACCTCCAACATGTAGGGGCTACTAGACATGATCTGGAATTGCCAACACTGTTGCTCTTGTGACAGGTGGGTCCTCTAGAGCTCTGCTGGAATTGCCAATACTATTACTTTGTTCTGTATATAAACTCTTTACCCTGCTCCTATACCCTCAGTTCAAATATTATTTCTAGTTCTAATTTTCCTTCTTGCCCTCTTGGTCCTCCTCTTGTCATCCTTTCCCTCAGCTCATTAATCCTGACCCTCCAACCTCAAATCTCTGATCCTCCAACCTCTGACCTTTGATCCCTAACCTCCAACCCTCTGCCCTACATCCATCCCATTGAAATACTGGAGACTTGCCTTTGACAAGGGTGTACCACATAAGATGAAGCCAATGTTCCTTTTGTCCAGACACTAACTCTGGAGTTCTGGAGTTTTGTCAGGAGATTAGGCTTGACTTTAACAAGAATACGATACAGACAAAAGTTTATATAAGGAAGAGAATCAAGCATGGACCAAGCAGTGTGAGATTCTAAAATGTTCAGAGAAGATTTGAGAAAGAAAAAGAACATCAAGGAACAACATGGAATGATGACAAAGGAAGTCAAGTAAGGGTTGAACTTATAAGACATCATACAACACTAAGCTTAATGTAAAATTAAACAAAGGTAAAGAAAAGAGAAAATGTAACACTTATCCCTTCATGGTGGAAGAGTGAACAAGATTTCTTGAACAATTTTGGTAAATGTGATGACCCACTCTTCATAGGATTGCACCACTTTTGCTTGTTTCAGAAGCTTGACAGCAGGCTGGCTGGAATTTGTCCTCAATGTCATAAGTTTATTTGGAGTTGACTTCAGTTGAATAGTGTCCTCTAAGGACCTTGTTGAGGTCAATAGTAAGTCCCTTGACAATCTGTAGCAATTGGTCAGAGGGAAAATTAGAGCATCCAAGCAACAGGAGGAGTTTTTGGACAATATATGTGGAATCCACAGCCCAATTGTAAAGAAGTTTGAGAATGTGCTAGAGATCTGGCACAAGAGTTGATCAGACAACCTTGACTGAAGGTCACCATGTAATGAGTGACTCATCAATGATGCCTCAATGCCTTTTGATTTCTCTCTCTTTCTCATCCTCAGAATCAACCTGCTCTCAGATGGAAACACCATTCCTCTTTTTCCTTGGAATCATCATTCTTCTTGAATTCCATTATTGCCTTCTCCATGTTCTCTAGTTTCAATGGCTTTTCCTCATTGCCTTACTTTAGCATGATTGAAGTCAACTTGGTCAAGCATGTCAAGATAGGTGGCAGAGGCATCTTTCTAAGATCCATTGGAATGGAATGGATGGTCTGATGAGGCCTGCGTGATTTCCCTTTTTGAATGGCAACAATGACCTCCACCTTGGATTTGGCTCCTTGCTGAGAGTCTGAGATAAGGCTGAAACAATTGTAGGAGAACACAAGTCCATCATCTCTGATTGATGACTTGTCAGCCTGTCCAGAAGAGAAGGTTTGGGTCAAGTTGCTGGCATGCTGAGGAGAATTGCTTTGATGATGAGAGCAGAGCAATGAGTATAGCAAAGAATTGCTTGACCAATACACTAGCAAGACCATGGGAAAAGATCAGAATGGACAACTGTGAAAACAGCTGGCATGCATCCAGCAAGATGATGGAAGAAGGTCAAAAAGAAGGGGGCCTCAAGCTCCATCATCTTGCTAAGCATGACAGCAACTCCTGGTGGAGTCAGCATTCCACAGAGATGGCACCCCATGGAACTGGCACATGATATCCAAAATAGTCCAGATGATCATGCTGGCACTGGCAGAAAGCAGGCCTCTCAGCACACACTGGCCATTGAGCTCACCTTATTAGATTAGTGTAAATAAAATTAAACTCCAACTAATATGGCATGCCAAGGATCCAAATGCATTAAACAAGAAGATATTTACACACAAGGTAGCATGACTGTCCAGCCCTTCATAGTTGCATGAGATCAATTTAGAACATCTAGGGCATGATGATTATTGCCTTAGTATGAGGACTGCACAGATGATCAATGAGAAGTGTGGATCAACCTTGTTCTCAAAAGTAATGCTCACCTCATGCCAACAAATCTATGATCATATCTTACTAGACCTTGGAAGCAAGGTAATCTCAGCAAAAAGTAGTCCAGTCATCCAAAAGGCCAGTCATCCAATTCTTCGGCAGGCTCCCACAAATTTTCTCTGACTCTACCACTCATGTTGAAAAACTTCAAATGCTAGATGCTCACCTCATAGTGTTCTTCACTGCCTGCTGGGTTTCCAGGCGTACATATGCACTCTTGATATCGATCGCTGACAGAAGAGGTCATTACTTGACTCAGTTACGGCGGCTCCACTTACGTTGCCGTTTCCATATTCAAAGAGCGCCAACGAACTGAGTTGAACCTGAACGTTTGAACGTTGAACGTCGAACGTTGAACTAACGCTGCCAACAGGGAGTTTGAAGTTGGGAATCCATAAAAATGGCATTCTTTCGGCTTTACAAGTTTGTCAACGCTTCTCACCACTCCGTCATCCGATGTTTGCTCAAGTCGTCGTAGTGCAGCCTTGATTCAACGGCCTATGCTGGCGCAGTCCGCGACTGCGGCCTTTCTGTTCGGTGCAGGCGACATCATTGCGCAGCAAGCCATCGAGCGTCAAGGCAAAGACCATGATGTGCGTAATCGTCGCCGGAACTCGGATGAGACTGACACTGTCAATAATCAACATAATACTGTAGTTCTTGCGGACCGCTCGACTGACCTTCTACGGAGGTGGTTACTCGCACAGATGCAGGTCCTGGATACTGAAATCTTTTATCAGGTGCTCTCTTTGGTCCTGCGCTCACGAAATGGTACCAGCTTCTCAACCGCATCAAGGTCTCGAACCAAACCAAGGGCGTGGTATATCGTGTACGTCTTGCCCCAAATTATCGTGTTTCATCGAGCTAACGTATACGGTCGGGATCAGGTATGGCTCGATCAAGCTCTACTGACTCCGGGTACGAATGGTTCATATCACATTTCTCGCATCTGTTTATCTGTTGTCAGTTGCCGTGGGATTCTTCTTTGGTACAATGAGTATCATGGAAGGAAAAGGTGTATCCGGTGCGATGGATCGTATCAACGAGGCAAGCTATAACGCAGTCCCATCTTACGCTCGCTCACGTCGTCCACAGAACTACCAACCGACTTTGATCCGTAACTGGTAAGGAAATCGCCATTTCGACAATCCATCTCATTCCAAGTGTCTAGGGCCGTCTTCATCCCAGCGCAGATCATCAACTTTGCGCTCGTGCCTCACCACCTCCGCTTCGGAGTCGTTAGCGTTGTGAGCTTGTTTTGGAGTGAGTGGCTCTTAAGTTTAGGGATGACTTGTCCTCATCACGTCTCTCGATAGACACCTATCTCAGCGCTGTAAACGCCCAGAATGGTAATGATGCCCCAATGTAGACTGCCAGTTGTCGCGGTATTGTCTGTCTCCTAGAGCTTGAAAATACCCTGCATGTTGTGTAACCATGTATATCCTTGACAGGTATATACCTATCCCCAAAATAATATTTTCGGATACTCATAATAAGTATGTACCTGGGACTGTTGATCGTGACTGGAATTTCAAGCATGCGGGAGTGATCGCCTGGGCAGGCTGAGCTCGCCGTGAACAGCCTACGAAAGAGTTATTCTTCTAAATCCCCGTTGTCGACTGAACTTTATACTTTCCTGAAAAAACAACCTAGCTTGCCAGTTGACAGGGACACGGGCACGCGGGCAAAGAAAAGATGATGGTGTTCCCTGGCAGCTTTCCTTAACCCACACGGTTGACCACACATATAGTATAAGGTGTTTGCAAATTTCAGAATATGTTTTGACAATGCCAGGGGAACAGGATTAGGGAACAGGGTTGAGGTCATCCAGGGAGATCCATCAGCCAGCGGACAGAATAATTTTGTTTGTACGCAAGTTAATTATGTGCGGATCAAGGAAGATGACTTTGTACTTACTGCTCTGGATCGTCTATGTACACGATGCCAGGTAAGCTTGGACACTGCGCCACCGTCCAGTGTACGCCCTCGACAAAGATCCAAACCAGTTCGATTTACCGGGTCTTTCAGAGACACTGACAGAAGCAAAATCGCCTATTTACAGCGCCTAAGTCTCTTGAAATCAGTAGCCGCACGCACTGATGTAGGTGACAAATACTCATAATCAGTGACAGCCCTTGCCACTGAATGGAGGCTTTCGCTACTAGAAATAAATGACGGAGGAACTGATTTGTAGTGTGTAGGATGCTACTAGAGAAAATGACAAAGGAACTGAATTGTAGTGTGTAGGATGCTTGAAAAGCTACTAGAGATAAATAACAAAGGAACTAATTTGTAGTGACTCAGACACTTGAAAACCACTTAGCAAGCATGCTGATTTCAAGCATATTCACCAATGATTTATCACACTTGTGTTGCTGAAGTATAGCTTCAATGGCACTCAAACCTAGTTCCATGAACACTGTAATAGCATACCAATAATTATGCATCAGCAAAAGTGCACAGTCCATCATGCACTAGGAAGCCTAGCTAAGTCTAGCTAACACAAGAGACATTGGCATATATCACATGCAATGACATATTGGTAACAGCCTAATGAGATTTTAACTTGCTAACGGCTGTCACATAAATGCCACCCAGGATTAAACTGTCACACAGTGGTACAGTCTAAATGTCATGTTATAGTTTAAATCCCACTTGTATATTCAATAGTTTTTACATTGGGGAAATTTGTACTAACTATAGGCTGTTACTATTATGTTTTGATCATGTGATATATGCCATTACCTCTTGTGTAAGTCTAGTGGAATTTAACATGATCTAGCCACTGACTAGTACCACCTAGCATAACCTATCATTTTAGCATAGTCTAGCTATTGACCTTGCATAGCCTATCATAAACTAACATTCTAGAGTGTCCGGCATGCATACTATCTCACCTAGCCAATCTATTGAATGTTCTATCCAAGGCTTCAAGTTTGTCAAATCATGTCCAATCAAAATGCAACTTCATTTGCATGATGATCAGAATATTTATTTACATAGTATGAGTGAAAAACATCCAGTGAAACAGACAAATTTAAATCTGGAGGATTCCCTCACCATACATAGGAATCAGATGTGCCACCCTAAATATGACATCAATGTGTTCAACAGATTGAACTCAGTGTCCATGATGATCTACTTGTGGATGAACCTTCCAGAGCCCAGTTACTGGATCTGGAGAATTACCTATCCATACAAATCTATCCATCAATGTACACAGATCAATGACCATAAGAACACAGTCTTGGCAAGCTTCCTGGCCTTACCAGCATGGTGTGGCATGGATCCACTCATGTTGCATGCTGTGGATGCCTGATAAGTCAGATGGGGCAAAAAAAGTTGCTGCTGCCAAGTGAAACACAGAAATGGGTCCCTGAAATTCAGTAACATCAGTCAAGTCATACTGCATCACAAGAAACTCATGGACAAGGTGGGGAAGCTGTGGCTTGTGGATTTGCAGAGCCAGATGTGTTAGTTGTGTTGCATACCCATGCTTTGACAATGCCATTAGTATTTCACATAAAACCAAATATAGAACTTATGGGGTCACATGGGTAGATGTGTATGACTTTCAACCCACACAATGTCAATGGCATTGTTGTCTGGTTCTTGATGGTCAATGACATGGTTTGCAGAGACCTCTTGTGTTGATGGAGGAGCTTCTATGTCATTTGGGAGCATGCTCCATTCTACAAAAAAAACCTGGGCTGCAGCAAGATTGTTGATACATTGAATGGTCAACAGCATTTGACCCAAGGCAGTGTACAAGTTTGAGTGACACCATGGATGCTTGACTGCCATTATATGGAGTGATTCAGTAATAGAGCTGCATAGGCCATTTGGTGTGCCAAATTCCTGGATCATTCATACATAATGATACAGTGAGTGTTGACAGGGAAGGAAGAAGCTGGTGGGCTGAATTTTGGCACAGAACACTTCATGGTGTAAGTGAAATGCTGCCAAAGCATTCTCAGCATCTTTCAGATCATTGAGCCCAAGTTCTGAGTGATGGACAATGTAACAAAAATCCAAGAATGCTGCTAAACACTGCACCGGCTGTGGAGAACATATTATATGATAGTGGGCAAGTAGATCTATAATTCTATCAGGTTGCCTGCAAAAAAGTTAGGGAATAAGTTGTTACCTGTCCATTGTTTGAACCATCAGCCATGAGGAAAGTGGCACAACCCAGTGAAATGAGGTACCATAGCCAGATTACACAAACATTATCCACCATTGAATAAAAATTGCTTGTTCACTTACCACCTATCAATATCATCTAGTATCTCCTTTCCACATGTGGGCTCATATTTGGCCTTAATCCATTTACAAGTCCATGTCACCAGGTGATCTTTGAAAGTCCCTTTAATCAGTTGATGTAGTAGATCAGGCAATATCATTGCATATATATCTGCATGAGGGAAGTCATTGGTGAAGGGCTGACAACAACATTGTCAGTGAACAAGACTCCCACCAAAAAAAAACCTACAACTATAGTGACATCAATCCCATACTTGTGCCAAAGTACATCTGGAGTGAGTGTCTCACACAGCAGGCAATGTAGAGCACTGTATGTTGACCTCCTGGACCATCAAGATTATTCGTGTGTGCTATACATCTTTAAAGGCTGAGTAATACTGTCAATATGACACAATGTGGGACACACTTCAAACACCACCCCTGGACAATCCCACTCAACATGACTTGTTTGGGGTAATTAGCAATGAATGCTGCTAAGTCAAATATTACATGGCACTAGTAGCTGCCTGGACAATGGTGCACTACAGGTGTGATCATGGCTGGCTTGACCAGTTGTAGTATGGCAGAGATTGAGGCATGAAACAATTTATTTTTAAATGACTGGAAAGCAGCATCATTGTCTTCCTTACAGGCAGCTACAAAGTCATCAATCATCATGAGAAATCACTGACAAACAAGAGCATAACATAGCATACCTTTTGGGATTGCTAGGAAAGCAATGGGTATAACAGCCTGGTTGTGCACTCTGCACACAGAATTGAGCAGATTACTAATGGAAATGTATAACAGATGGTATTCAATGTTGCCTGTGGTTTTATTACTGGTGAGAATAATGCCACAGTACATGGCACCCTCAGTTGATTGATCATCACCATAAATCCTGTCCTAGTTTTTTTGAAAAATTATAAGCATCAGATAATTCACCATTCAAATGCCATGTATGCTTTGATGCCAGGCATGATTGCCTGACATGAAGTCTGTCCAATGCCTTTGGCCTTGTGAGTCTGTGGAGGTAAAGGGCATTGTAGTCAAATTTATCCTTGAAGTCAGGATTGTCAAGCATCTTGGTGAGGACATGGTGTATATTGCAGTGCAATACTTTGTATTCTGTGCACATCCAGGATGGGGGATTTTCTTTACCATCTACATTGGGTGAGACTTTCAAGCACTCCAAAGGAATTCCACCTGACTGTATTTGATCAATTGTTGTATACATGTGGGCTGCAGATAAAAAGGGGGACACATTGGACTTAGGGATCAGCAGGGTAAACCCGTGGGTATCCTAGCAATGACCCGTACCCCTACTCACACTAATACCCACC
>JBBPQO010000519.1:0-10193 GCA_038092535.1 Xerocomus subilludens | reverse complement strand
CTGTCATTCTCATGACAGGTGGGTCCTCCAGAACTCCACCAGAATTGCCAATACTGTCACTTAGTTCTGTATATAAACTCTGTACTCTACTCCTGTACCCTCAGTTTGAATATTGATTCTAGTTCTGATTTTCCCACTTTGCCCATTTGGTCCTCCTCTTGCCATCCTCTCCCTCAGCTCATTAACCTTGACTTGCCTTCCTCAAACCTTTGACCCTCTGACCTCTGACCTCTGACCATCTGACCTCCAACCTCTGCCCCTCTACCTTACGCCCGTCCCTCTGAAATACTGGGGACTTGCCTTTGACAAGCGCACACAACATATCTGTCCAGACACTAACTCCAGAGTTCCAGAGTTTTATCAGAAGATCAGGATCAACTTTAACACTTCCAAACATAGCACATTTCAGAATTTGCTGGAAACATAGTGGAAAGACCAGCAGAAGCAAGCCAGCTTACCAAAATAGGGGAAATTCAGAACTCTGGAATTAGGAGGACATTGGATAGAACTATCTCATATCTGGTTTCAGAGGTCTTGGAGATGAGTGGCACCATGCCTATTCCTATGGCCATGGTATTGGAGTTATCTCCAAGTGTCACTGGACAAGGAGGATGTAGTGGTCAGTATGTTTGGAACCAGGAATGGTGTGGGACAATATGCAATGATGCTCCAGATTCAATGATCAAAGTGTTTCTCCCACCATCCTCAGGTTGAAACAACAGATATGCATGAATGCATTGCATTGCAAATGAAATACACACTCATTTGCAGTTTCCAGCAGATCTGGGCTCTCTGCTGCATTTGCCTTATCCTTCCCCTTTTGCCATCTTCTTAAACCACCCTTCCTTAGCTCCAAAACTCAATTATTGTAATTTTGACAATTGGGGGTGTTGTGGCTTTTGGAAAAATGATGCTTATACTAGACAGAAGCATTGGAGGGTCAAGTGGAAGGTTTGGAGTTTCCAGGCTGGGAGACTTTCAAAGCTGACTTAGAATGCCCAGAAGGGTATAGCCAGGAGTCTTTGATGGTGATGCATGTCTTGATGGAGTCAAAAGTGAGTTTGCTTTCTTCCACCATGTTTACAACAGAGGATTTGAACATTTCCCATTCTGGAGTTTTGGAAAGGAAGTTGAGGAGAAGAAAGAAGAGAACTTTGATGTCCATAGAGTATTTCATCCCAGCCAGACAGGATTCAATGGTTTGCAGGGAAGAGATATATTCAGAGACGGAAGAGATCCCATCCCATGAGCTGCTGAAGAGTTGTTGAAAGAGATAGAAGGCAGAGGAGATGTTTGGAGTCTCATGGAGTTTCACAAGAGTGTCAAAGAGATTTTTGGAATTTGCCTCCTTACATGTTTTCATTAGGAGAGCATCTGAGATTCATAGCTGGATGATTTCATGGGCTTTCTCATCGCACTCATGCCAAGCATGGACATTGGTAGCAGTAACCAGGATCAACAAGACAGGCATTATATCAGTCCCTGTGACCACTCCAAAAACTTTTTCAGCACAAAGTTTTGCTGAGATTCAAGCCTTTCATATTTCATAATTGTTGGGTCTGGTGAGAATTTCCTCTGTGGAGACCTTGTCTGAGGAAGACATAGTGTGAATGGAGTAAGTAAGTTCAGATGAACTAGATGTGAGTTCTAAGAAGAACTATTGTGCACTAAGGAAGGTGCAAGATGGAGTTGAGCTGTTTACTGAGTGTCACTACTAGTTTGCACCAACAAGACTCATAACCTGACAGAAACTAGACAAAAGGCAGAGATTTCCCAGTACTCAGCCACTGCCTAAGAGGGTGAAAACAACTATATTCACCTAGACAAAAGGCAGAGATTGCCCAGCACTACAGTATATTAGCTAGGAATAAAACTAAGTAAAAGTAAAGTTACCTCAGCTGCTGCCTAAGAGGGTGAAAACAACTGAGGTACCTGTAAGCAGAGCAAAGGTATATATACTGTGGGCAGAGGGACACTTGCATCAAATCATGCTGTGATGAACCTGAAAGAATGGCATCATATGTAGTAATGGATGCCATAACATCAAAAGAGATGGAATAATTTGAAGTGAATGAATTACATGAAGTACACCTGAAAATCAAAAGGCACAGGAACTTCAGATCCAGTGTGGGAATTTTTGGAAGGACCTTTGGATCTTTGGATCCATTAAATAACTCAAGTCACTTGAGTTCTTCATCCAAAAGATCCAATATTCCAAAGGTGTGGGAATTTTGGAACCTCTGTGGGAACTTTTGCATAGGTCTTCAGATTCTCAGGTCCTTTAGGTCAACTGGGTCCTTTGAATTCTTTGGATCCAAAGACTTGTGATTGATTACTGTCAAGTAGGGCACTTTGATTGTCCCTTGAAATGGCATTGCATTGCACTGTAATTGGAATGGCCACAAATGATACAGCCATGTTGCCTTTTATGGAAACTGCCAGCTAAGGTGTAAGCAAATTCCTCTACTGTGCCCTTTTCAGCTTGTCTCTTATACTCCTTGGTGAGCAATGAGATGAGCTCTTGAACAGTTATGCTTTGGGCACTATGGCCCTGAAATCCTCCTTGATAGCCTAGATATGAAGTAGTGAAGCTTTTCCATGGACAAGGTAGAGAAGTGACAAGAATAGACTTGAATTCAAGGTCATCAATGATATGACCAGAAATAGTAAGATGTTCCCACAATTGGCATATATGGTTAAGGTGTATGGGAATGTCAGCATTTTCCTTGGCCTTGGCACTGTATAGCATCCATTTGGTAGATAGAATGGACTGCTGCCCATGGGGTGTGTGAATCACACAAAGCACCTTCCACATTTGAGCTGAGGTCTCATATTCTGAGACATGGATGACCTGCTTGTCCTTTATTGCCATAGTGATTGATTTCTGCATGATTAGGTCTTTAATCTGCCATTCAGCTGCTGCTGTAGGGTCTTGGGGCTATGGTACTACACCAGTAGCAACATCATATGCCTCTTTCCATTTAAGGACAGTGGCTATGCATGTCTTCCATGCAAGCCAATTCCCATCACAGAGTTTCTCTATCTTTGGAAACAAGCTATTCCCAAAGTAGGTAGTAGCAGCTGGATGGTTAGGCATAGAAGATGGATTAAGTGCACTCAAGGATGTAGATACACTCAAGGAGGTAGACACTCCCATAGCACTTGGAATAGAGGGTGTCCCACTAGTGGGCAGTAGTAACAGCAGTGGTGGCATAGGTGGCAGCAGTGGATTGTTTGACATTGTGTAGTAGTATGAAGGTCAGAATATGGGGCTTATAACCTGTGAGAGCAAATAAATCTTAGAGAAGAACATTTAGATGATGATGGGGGGACATCAGGCACAGAATCCTATAGTTCCCTAATGTAGCTCAACTTAAATACTAAACTACTCAATTGTAAAGGTAATCTAATACATCTGCCACTCGGTATCACTCAGCCAAGTGTAGCTTGTGTATGTTTGGTCTAATGGATAGGAGGCCATAATCTAACAGTTATGAAATTGACCCCACTGGTTGTTTTCTGCATGTCAAACCAATCCACTCCATTGTCAAGGTAAACATGCCTCAATGCCTTGTGACCATCAATGTGATATTGTATTCAAGCACAGATGCTGTTGCTGAAAGTTCCATGGCAGAACAGAATGTGATACAACTTTTGACACAAGCAGAAGATCTGGGTCCATTCTGTCAAAGTGCAGTCCTTGGCAAAGGGAAATCCATGAAACAGGGGCTCCAGGGAAGTCACTTAGGAGTTCCATGCAACTCTGAAGTTAGGACCTCCAACTCTGGAGCAGTGGTGTTCCTGTTGCTTCATATCCTATAAGGGTATGGTATGCCACTCATTGGTTTCACTTAGGCTCTCCCTTCCCTGAACCATATTGAGTTACAAGTGTACCTTCATACCATAGTATTTAGTCTACTATGGTTCTCTTGACTACCTCAGTTGTTTCTGCCCTTCAGGCATCAGCTGAGGTATGTCTCTCTCTTACTTTGTACTTACCTGTACTGACATACCTAGTCCCAGACTTACTCTGGACCTTTGGAACTCCAGACTTTGACACATTTGTCTGAGTTTGTCACACTAAGGTGTGATGAGGCACAAGGCTGCCACAGTGGTAAGTCTTCAGATGAGTAAGGTGTGCCAGCATCTTTCTTTTCTTCTCACCTCTCACCTCCCTGTCCTTGGCCTCACCTCAGTCCCCACTGCTCATCACTCTTCCCAAGTGTGTGAGTCCCTCCATCAGCACCTGGCTGCTTGGTGTTCCCACCTGCCCACACAGCTCACAGGACCCAACTGGTACTCCTGTTCCAGGTCAGAAGCAGCAAGCACTTCTCCCATTCCATTGCTCCCTACTGTCTGGTAGTCATGTCTACCTGTCTTTGTACACATAGCTACCAAATGACACTTTGTCTCTGTCCACTCAACCAATCAATGTCCAAAGATTCAGAACTGCAGACAATTTCCCTAGTAAGATATTCATTGCATATTCAGTAATCTGCTGACATTACAATGCTCTTTGGTTGGAATCTCGACGGGCTGGGTTGCACAATTCACCAGTTAAAATGTCCTGCATTGTCTGCTTCCAGTCGCATGCGTGAGGCGATAGTCTCTCTGCTTGTGATTGAAAACTACCCTAGAGACGAGATGGAAATGGGAAAGGAAGTGTATGAATGGCTCGGTGGTAAGAAATTTCACCAATCATGGGTTCAACCCTTCTGAAAATTTGTGACCAGAGCTCAAAAAACAGTGCCTTCAGGCATCGGGAACCTCAGAGAAGAAGCCATACACAAGGAAAAGCACGACGAGGCCATTGCTTGGTATTCTGCAGCATTGGACCTGAATCCGACATACCCCGAACAGATTCTCTTGAAACGCAGTGAGGCATTCGCAGCGAAGCTTGTGGGAAGATGCCTTGACGGATGCAGACAAGGTATTATACAATAGCCCTTCATGAACGTAAACTTATCGATGGGTCTCATCCAGGTTATTGCGCGAAAAGCTTCACTCCCTCAAGGATATGAACTGAAACGCCGCGCGCTCCGTAATCTCGCTCGGTATGACGAGATCATCAAGACATTGAATGAGCAACCTGATGGTCAGTATGATCTGTTCCAGTTCCGAAAGATGTCTACTAAGTTTGATGTCTTTGTAGAATCGCGTCATTGGTATGAACACGCGAAGGCAGTCATCGACGAAACCCTCAAAGAGACCCTTCGCAATGCTCCACTCAGAATGATACCAGGACTGGATACCTGTGCGAGGAAGCACATTTAAGAAACGAATTCGAAAGCGACCCAGTCTTTGGGAATCTTGTTGTGTCGATGACGGAGTGTATAGACGCTGCTCGCATCAAGCGCATCATCAAGGAGTTCTTCCGATATGTTATGTTCTCCCACAGTTGGCAAGGTAGAGAACCTCTGTGCACTGATATCGGGGATCAATCTATATACGATCTTTCGGCGAAAGAAATACCTGCCATCAAACTACAGACGTTCTGCAAAGTAGCCAGTACGGCTGGGTGCCGCCGGGCATTGCTGCCGACACGTTGTATCGACCAAAGGAACAAACGAGAATTCAAAAAGTCGATGAACTCCATGTCCAGATGGTACCACATTCCTTCTTTCACCCTCGTTTACCTCTGGGACGTATCGCCTTCGTCACAGCCTGGAGGACTGACAGAAGCGCATGGATCACACGTAATTGGAAGCTGCAAGAGTTCCTCGCACCTCCCGTCATCCGATTCCTCAACCACGATTGGACTCCATACCTCTTTGACTCGCATGCCAATCATCAAGAATCCGATTTGGTCATGCGGGAGATAGAAAATGTAGTCGGCGTAACCGCAAACGATCTGCTCTCATTTCGCCCCAGTTCAGACGACGTGCGCTGGAAACTTCGTATGGCATCGACACGCGACACGACGGTGCCCGAAGACGCCGCCTACTGTCTCTGGCATCTTCAACGTCACCATGTCTGTGACACCGGGTGAGACCGAGCATCAGGCATTCGGACGGCTACTCCAGCATGTGATCACCTGTTCCAAGTCGGAGGATGTCAACTGCTTAGCTTGGGTTGAAAAACCATCCAAGTTGAATAGCTGCCTACCCCAATCAACGCGCACCAAGGGACATACCATACACCAGTATCTGTTGGAGCAGAAGCGATGCAAAGATCAATGTCGGAGTTAAAGCCTTCATTCTCGATCCAGGAACAGGAACACGCAATAGTGCCCCACGACAAGCTGGCCCGTCAGCCCCACGCAGAGTTCAGGGGCTGGCGCCCTCGTCTGCGCTGCATCGTGTTTCATATCACCGCCTTTGACGCGAATCACGGTGCGGATCTTAATGTGTATACCGCGTTGGCCACCGCGCTCAACCCGACGAGTATCTGTACGGCAAGCAAGGTTTCGCTGAAGGACCTGTTACTCGGGTGTTCATGGATTCATGAACTCGTCGACCTCGAACCGTCACATGGCCATCGAGATGCTGAAACAGACGCTGCGTCTACCTCTGGCCACGTCTCCGAAGACCCCGACCCCGACGAGTCGATCAGGCAACGCACGCCCAACGACGATCATAGTCAATCAGATCATCTCGAGGTCCGCTATGAGAATTCTGTCTCATCTATCCTAACCCCCTCGCCTCTAGCACCGTTCGACGAGCACATGAGAGCGCTCAGGTTTGTTGCTCGCCTTACACAACCTCTGATGGCGCTCTTGCTCCCGCGACAACAACAACACGGGCCGTATATTCGGGTCGCGACGGATTGTGCTATCGACATACAACTGCGCAAGGATGCCCCGCTAGATCTTATTGTCACTGGTAGAAATAATGTAAAGCATGGATTTCGAGTGCGGGGAGAAGGTTCAGCGACCACAGAAAGAGAAAGTCATCTGGGCGTAGTTGTGTGGCGATACGATGTCCAAAGCTGCCCGTTAATTGCTTCCCAACTACGAGCGACACATTAAACCTACTTTTGATGCACTCACCATAGGCTGTGGAGTTGAACTTCCGAACAACGGCCTGTGTATAATCAGATGGCCTGCACCGTGGTGGCAAATCACCGCAGCGTGAAAACTAGTCAGGACGTAAACCTAGTGATAAGGTTCTCCATCAATGATCGAAACTTGCCCGTGATACCAGTTGGAAACAAAATGGTTGGAGTTCCCGTGTTACTCTCCACGCGGGCATACCGCAAGAGACCAGTCCCACACGGGCCGTAGGGGTCGAACCGTATCACAGCCCCCCGGCAATCAATAGCTTCGAATCGACTTCACCCGTCAATGCTATTCGTCCCTGTCCACCCCCGGACTCACCTTCATGTTTGTGGTAAGATACATTCTTAATTCTGGAGGACCCACGATCATCCGGGCGGTTCCAAAAACAGCCTTATCTCCAATATGAGTCGCCTGAGGCCTGGGGGACACCCCATCCACCATCGAGCCGCCTGAGTCGTAGGTTGAATTGAATTGTTTCATGCACCCATCGATCACGGCCTGCGTGGGTCTCATAGGGGCTGCAGCGGAAAGAGCCGGGGAGGGGAGATTGCCGATGGAGTCGAACCAGGTCGCCCTTAGCCCACCTCTTGTCCACTTCCATAATGACTGTGACCCCCCGAGGTAGCCCTTTTTTTGAGAATGCTTGCGGAAACCAAGAATGTTCCATGATCGAACCCAGGTCGTCTTTGGCATATTCCTACTTCGAGCTGCACATCACTTCTGCCACAAGACGACCTGCTCCACTCCGGGATCTTGATTCTTCCCGGGCGTATTGTTGATTTGCTGGTGCAGCGCGGAAGGATTACCCGTCATTCGTTGGTTTGCGCTTTCACGTCGTGCTTAGAATGATATGATATGACCAACCTCGCCATTTTCTCGACACCTAGATTCATTGTTCGACGGCGAACTTCAACAACACTTGTGGGAGAGATACCGGCGTCGGAATGTCACCGATATCCAGGATGACGTGACTCACGCGTGGGCACAGCGTGGAAGCTCTGGACGCAAGACACTCAGAGGGACACCTATCTTTACTATTACGTGCGTCGACGACTCTGGTAGTCTAGCTTCCAAGGCTACTCCGAATTGACGTCGTTGCATGGGTCCGGTGATCGGTCCTCCGGGTGATTCGCAATCATCAATATACTGTAGGTGGGCTGAATCGCATGACAGCATCAAGTCACACAAGAGAACTGAGAAGGATACTAGACGGAAGACAACGACAAGACTCATCCCGAATGAACGAACGCGAACGTGTTTGTACACACCGTCATATCTACTCGGCTGGCCATGTCAATCGGAAACTCTGCCCGACGCATATGGCCGAAGCTGGATATCCTCCGCGATTTACGGCCAAGGATGACCGAGGATGGGGTCATCACAGCCTTTGGGTATGTGGAACTCGCAATCGAACACCTGAGTGAGTCATGAGAGTCTGCTGTGTGGGATAGCGGTCCAAACTATAGCCAACTGGCTGACCTATAGATATCCGATCCAGGTGCGTTCACGGTGAACAACGCTCAGGGGCGGTCCCACGCATCGTATGGACGCAAACCGAAATATGGAGTCTTGTACAGCAATTCAAATTTGCAGTGCGTGGCGGGTAAATATTTCATTTCATTTCACGAATCTTGAATAGGTGGTGGTAAGAAACATGATCTTAACGTCAAGAAGCATAAACATGGAAAGTATCTCATTGATGGCGAGTCACAGCATGACGGAAGGATCAAGTACTTGGGATCCTTGTGCCATGTTTACACAGCTACGAGTTTCCATGTGACTCCAAGTGCGGAAAGTTGATGAGTGTGAACCCCATGACATGGCGCAGTACATAGTAATGATTCGGACCTCGTTCCTCAAGGAAGAGGCACCCAGGGTGTCCACTTTTAAACTCCTTGAGGTACGATGTCCACGCCAGGGGAGGCAGATAAAAAGGTTTTAACGAGGAACAGACCCACATGGCTCCCACTTGTTACGAAATATCGAGCCATATTATAGTCTAGATCAAGCCCTTCAGTTCCACACGGGATCGAACCGCATTGAATTTTGCGGACTCTTGAACTTGTCAACGTAAGTACCTTACTGACAGACTACATTCCTTCGGCCAAGACACACTGGGGTGGCAGGACTGCTGGTGGGTCTCTGCCGATTGAACAATAAGCTTTGCCAAAACATGCATAATTTTTGGGAAAGCCCGACCGGAACGTAGAACGCGATACTGTACTTATGCACCGCCCTTGTCGTATTCAAGAATCCCAAGGTAGGAAATGTGATAAGCTGAAGCTGAAATGCATGACCGATCCCGCCGCCACCATTCGTCGGGTTCTACTTTTCCCCGTGGTCAACGTTCATCTTCCGCCGTCCCTTCTAGAGACGTCGCCCGTCCCGAGTTCGACTGGGGGAGAAAAGAACGTAGAACCATTGAACACGGCACTGTGAACATCAGAACATGGAAAATGGTATTACTCAACCTGAAAGAGTTGGTCACTGCCAACGTCCCACGATCATACTTGTGTGAACCACACGTTGCAAGGGCAGATCAGCGCTCAATGTCAGCTCGGTTCGCCCAGCCCCATGATCTAGTACTTACAATCACGACGCGTAATCACGAATTGTGTGGAACATCTCACGGGAGCTATGAATTTGCAATGACATGGCGCAATACCCATGCGATGCGCCGTATGTATGGCTGGTGTATCGCTGATTGAAGAGCCAAAAAAGCTGACAAGCTGAACACCTTGGGGCGACAAGGAGTGCGCGATCTCGCCGAAGACAAGGGCGGCGAAAAGATCGGCGCCAATGAAGTTGGATACGACGTGACGGAGTCGCCGGAATTTTCAAATAGCGTGTGAATTGATGGGACTTGTGCTTCCTCGATGTGGTACAGCCTCGAGCGGATGCTGTGAGTCATCATGATCCCAATATCGGCATGCTGTTCACTTGCTGGCTTTTGATCAAGCCAGTTCTCTGTAGTTCAACCGCCAAGCAACTACTGGTATGTGCAAAGTTCAAACCAACCTCCGCATGTAGTCGTTTCCATATCAACGAAATCCGTATCGGGACATCCCTTTGCCTCGTATTTGCAACTAGCTGATCGGGAGGTGACCAGACCGGTGACGGCGAGCTTGGGTCCGCCCTGAAGGGCGGAAGTAAAAGTCCACCAGCGGACCCAAGTCTATATAAGCCGAGGCCTGAC
>JBBPQO010000518.1:0-10201 GCA_038092535.1 Xerocomus subilludens | reverse complement strand
CACTGGCCTCAGATGCTCCCACAGAATCAGAATCAACAGTTTCACGCCCCCTGGCAGCAGTCCCAGCCAGTCCACCTCGCATCTGCACCTCAGATGCACCCCCAGGCTTATCCGAACCCCTCTCAGTATTTTCAAAATCCTTCCTCATCCACGCTCGACTTTTCCTCCGTCATCCCCCAGCAGATCATGCAGGATTTTCTGCGCCTGAGCACACCCGTTGGTTCGTCCGCAAACGACGACAGCATCCTCGCTCAAGCACTCCACGAAAGTAGACAGACCGGCAAAACTTACAGACAGGCTCTCGACGGTCTTCATGGGGTGCGTCACATCTTCCTTACCTTTTCTCCCTTCTCCGCTTATATGCCTCAAGGTTAATAATCACGCTGCGAATCTCTGGAAGGACTACTATCTGGACCACCACGACCGCTTCGATCTCCTTGTATCCCGTTTGGCCGAGCAACCAAAAACGGTCAAAAAGCCTTTTCTCCCAAGCACGCCGCCATCTCGTGTCAAGGATGTCGATGAAGGGTCATCGACATCTCCCCTAGTCGCGCGAAAACGTCATTTCTCTCCTCCCCCACGTCAAATCCCTAAAAAGAATGGACCCTCTTCCGTCCCACGGCAAAAACGTCCAACTCCCCAACCTACAACGTCGGCACTGCATCGTCCTCCTAAACGCCCAAGGGCCACGTTTAACAGCCTTTCTGCACCTTTGCCTTCCAGCGATGTCCCCAACTTACTACCGCCTCAAGCCGACATTCCCCTCCCGGATCCCCCCTCACGATCACCAACCCCTCCTGCCATAGTGCAAGAGGGTACTAATGGAAATAAAATAAATACTCTAAGGAAGACCGTGAATATTTCCTCAAGTTTCTCGTATGGAGATTAAAGCAAGATCCTTCGCTGACCAAGAAAAAACTTTGTGAACTGCTTCACGATAAGGTGAAACACACTTGTCTTTGCGGTCAGCATCTCCTGATAAGCGAGCCAGGCGCCTCACCATAACGCTACTTCCTGGGCCTCACATTGGCATCAACGCCACACCATAGCTGACAAGATCCTTGCCACATATCGTGGCAACTCCGAGGGCAAGCCAGAGGTTGACGAAGATCAGCAGGATGAGGAAGAAGAGGCTGAAGTGGAAGTGGGAGTGAAAAACGACGACGACGCTCGATCTGAAGCAATGTTAGCAGCTGAAAATTCACGTGACCGGAGAGGGGTGCGGTATTCTCAAGGTACATTTTCAGATTTCGGCGACCCCAACGTCGATACAGAAGAGGACGAACGTGATATGGGAGAACATGGCTTTCCGTTTACACGGGGAGACTGGTGTACCCTTGCGAGGTTCATTGCCAAGAATCACTGGGATGTGATGTCGCGTAATGAGCGATGGGAAACTTTTACTAAGAATGTACGTAATTTCACAAGCGTTGCTGCTGCATTCAGCTCATGCTGGAATTTACAGCATGGAACGAAGCGATCCGCAAAGGCGTGGGCTGAATTTTACCGTAAAAATGAAACTGGTACGACCCCCATGATCCGTGATACGCTTGATCTGCTCGTTAATCACGGTGTAGCAATTTTGAAGTTATCTAGGAGCTACTCACCTGGATCCAGCAGAGACGATAAAAGTCGGCGTGGGTATCCACCGAGGCGAAATAGACAAGAACTAAGTTTGGATGAGGATGGGGAGTATGAGACTGATAACGAGGATAGTTGAACGGGACAGCAATATGAACCTGCGCTGCACCACTTACTCGCGTTTTGTTATCTATACTAGTGCTGCGCGTAACACCAGCTTCTTGCAGATCGTCTACTGATGGCACGTGGCCGCTATAAGTAAAGGCGTTGGTGGGTCGCTACTTGCCAACCACTTCTCCCATCCCTTTCGCGCCATCATATCCTAAAACCACTGCCCACAAAATAATTGAGAGCTAGCGATCAACTATGGATGAGGAGTACGATGTGATTCAAACCCGCCATCTGATGTCTGGCTACTTCATGTTGCTGACTCGTTGCCCAGGTCATCGTTCTCGGCACAGGTCTGACAGAGTGCATCTTGTCAGGTCTCCTCTCGGTAGAGGGAAAGAAGGTTCTTCACATGGATAGAAATGACTATTACGGCGGCGATAGTGCTAGCTTGAACTTGACGCAGGCAAGTTACGCGCCAACATTGCCGTTGCTGCCCACAGTCACTCACATACATCGCCATCTAGCTCTATCGCAAGTTCAGGCCTGACCAGCCCCCACCGTCGGAACTTGGCCGCGATCGCGACTACGCCGTTGATCTGATACCCAAATTCATCATCGCTTCTGGGGAACTCACCAAGATCCTCGTCCACACTGATGTTACGCGCTATCTGGACTTTAAGCAGATCGCAGGAAGCTTTGTTTATCGGGACGGCAGAATCTCTAAAGTCCCAAGCACCGAGATAGAGGCTGTGAAGAGTCCTTTGATGGGTCTATTCGAGAAACGTCGTGCTAAGAAATTCTTTGAATTCCTGCAAGGATGGAAGGACGATGATCCTGCAACTCATCAAGGTCAGTGCTTCAGTCTGTCTGGGCACAGCACACTGAATCATCACTAGGGATCGACCTCGATAAGGACTCCATGAAGACGGTGTATGAAAAGTTCGGTCTTGAACCTGGTACCCAGGATTTCATTGGCCATGCTATGGCCCTCTACCTCGATGACGAGTAAGCGTTTGTGAGTACGCAATGATATTTATGCTGACAGTTTATCAGCTACATCACAAAACCTGCACGGCCCGCTTACGATCGGATCATCCTTTACACCTCTTCGATGGCTCGCTATGGCAAGTCTCCCTATATTTACCCATTGTATGGTCTCGGGGAGCTTCCCCAGTCCTTCGCACGTCTCTCTGCGATCTATGGTGGAACCTACATGCTTGACAAACAGGTCGACGAGATCGTAACCGATGAGAGTGGCATGTTTGTCGGTGTACGCAGTGGCAACGAGACCGTCAAAGCCAAGCAGGTAATTGGCGACCCAAGCTACTTTGGTGCCGGTAAAGAAGCCGAAGGCGGTAAAATACGCGTTGTCGAGGACGGCAAGGTTGTTCGAGCGATCTGCATCTTGAAGCACCCGATACCTGGCACGGAGGACAGTGACAGTGTCCAAATCATCATCCCTCAGAATCAAGTGAACAGACGGAATGGCACGTATCATTCGTTGCGATCCTGCGTCACCTTGCTCACCTTGCCACAGATATTTACATCGCTATGGTCTCATCGACGCACAATGTCTGTGCTAAGGACGTTCACGTTGCCATCGTTAGCACTATCGTCGAGACAGATAAACCAGAGCGCGAAATCAATCCTGGGCTTCAGCTTCTTGGACCCATTTATGAGAAGTAAATTCTTGCTTTCCCAGCAGAGACATTCCTGACCATACTGATTGTCACAGGTTTGTGAGCGTTAGCACGCTCTACACGCCCGTATCCTCCGGAGAGGCTGACAATATATTCATCACTCGTTCTTACGATGCAACTTCTCACTTCGAAACCGTTGTTGAGGATGTTCAAGATGCCTGGAAGCGTATTATGGGTAAGGACCTCGTCCTCAAGAAACGGGAAGCAGAGGAGAAATAGGGCAGTAGTTTGTGCATAAGTGCATGCTACACTACATTGTACACTTGTGAAGCTACCTCTATGCCATGCATGTATTTTCTTTGAGGTCAACGAAAACTATCGGAAAACACATCCATGTTAAATTCTGGGACGTGAACGTCATGCCTCGCCGTTTTTATCAAGCTCCCTAGCCCAGCTTCGGTGCGAGTAGCATAATTACCTTCCTCTTGGATAGTGTCTTGTGCAACACCGTGTGGAGCAAGTTCTGGGGCTTGTCTGCTTTGCAATGTCTTAGACTCGACATCCATGTCGATCAAGATAGAAGATCTTCTGCGTAAGAATTGACTGGTGGCGAGAGCCCGGTGTGGAGAGACTGGGCTCAGTGGTCGCCGCTGGACTGTATCGTGTCGCGTAATTGTGGTTGGCCGCTCAAATGACCATGAACGAACAAGGTAAAGTGCTAGAGCATGGCAACCTACATGAACGTCATATAGTCATGTAGCGCAAGAATAAAATAGATGATGCTCACCCATCCGGCAGAATACTCGCGCAACTTGCAGGATAAAATTAAATTCACTCTTTCCCGAAATCTCACTAGTTCCCGCCACGGTTTGTAGCGTCTTGGATCGCAACTGAGAGAACAAAAGCGCAAGGCTTGGGTCGTCAAA
Organism: Xerocomus subilludens; assembly: GCA_038092535.1. NCBI lineage: Eukaryota > Fungi > Basidiomycota > Agaricomycetes > Boletales > Boletaceae > Xerocomus > Xerocomus subilludens. The sequence goes on along the minus strand of JBBPQO010000518.1, from coordinate 5,943 downwards.
GTGGGGTTCACCAATTTCTAAATTCCGCATCTCTAGAGAATCGGCCAGATCTCGCAAAGGCGTCTATGTGGAGGTTAAGAAGATCGTGAATGCTCGAGCTTTATGACTTACCAAGAGGATCCTGACAGACAAATCTCTACGTCGTAACAGCCAGAACGCCCAGCTTCCCAGCCACCTGTTCCCTTCGCGGAAAGCAGTTGGCAATACAGTATTGTTCAAGATGTCGCGCAATACTTGTCCATCATTGCCCTCCATTACGCGTGCCAGGGCTACAGCAAGTTGGAAGTCAAAGAGCTGTTTCAGACAAACGTTTACAGCATCTTTCAGGCTTCCTCCAAGAAGGAAAAAGGCGGCGGCATATTCTGAGCTCTAAATTGTCAGCAAAGGCTCGTGACTGCATTGTGTACCAACCGAATCGTTGCTTGCTCAACAGTGCATATGCATTTTTCAGAGCTGCAGTCTTCCAGTGCGGTTGTGTAAAGTCGTTGGCCAAGAACTTGAGCATTATCGTCTGCTCCTTATGCCACGCTGCCTGACGCCACAGTCCGTGCACCAATTTTACTTTTCCCAATGCGAAGTAGAAGAGCGAGCATGCGGTAGGATCTCGATTACCACCTGCCATGTATTCGTTTCGAGCAATAATTTCCATGTGGGATTTCTGACAATTATCCTTATAGTAGCGCACCAACGATCATACGGGAGTCTCACCATTGTGTCGACTGAGTTCAACCATATGAATACACCAAGTGCTCGCGCGTCCGACCACAGCATCTTCCCATTGCAGGCCGCGGTAGAGGTGCTCAACAATACGTCCTGGCTTTCACTGTGGAATGCCCAAATTATGTCTCTGTATCGAAGGCGTTCCCTCCAGCCTGTTTGACGAGGGATGCCACCACCCGAGCGGGGACTTCCAGGGTCTGATGCAATTCGGCGGTTCAAAATGTAAAATGAGCGCATGGAAAGCAAATAACGAAGCCCATTGGCGTCCAGCGCTCGTCTCTGCTCGTCGATCTTAGGTAGTAGAGCAAATATTAGCATAGCCTCCGGTATTATTTGGCGACCAACCTCTAATGTTGTTTGTATGAGAACGATAAGGTGTGCATGCTCGTTAGGCGAAAGATGCGGGAGCGGTTGTACTTCCAGCTGCTCTAGAAGGGATTCTACTAGGGATCTGGAGAAAACCCCGTCTACGCTGTGAGACAGTCAAGCAAAGAATTATTGAAAGGGGATAGGCGATGTGCTTACGGGTCCGATTGCTCTGGAGATCCGAATAACAGATTATAGGATCTCGCGGGTCTCTTCCCCTTGAAGTAAATATAAAAAAGCATGCAACGATAGATCAAACTCACGGTGGGCGATTGCTCCTCTTGCAAGTAATCCTCGACAGGAAATGGCTGCCAGCAGAAGGTTATCCTTCCTCTTTTGGCCCGCCAAAGGGAAATGATAATTCGCTTGACTAATGATATCTTCCCTGGACAGAGGATATCAGGTCAGCCTGCAAACGTCAGTGACTGAACCGCTTCGTACCCCATAGAAGACACTGTAACAACATCTGAGGATGATAATCTGGCAGAGGGCCATTAATCCTGGCAACATGCACGAATAAGCTTTCAGTCATGGAGTCGGGTTCGTAAGACTGAGTCTGGCCATAGAGAAACATATGATGTCCGACCCCCACTAGTAGAGTACCATTAGCGAGCCAAACCGAATCACTGATTGTGTAGGGAATATATCTGAAGGCACGGAATCAAAATTCATCTATGCTGACTTATCGAAAGACAAGCCTTCCAACTTCGATCTTGAAGCATATAGTCCAGGCAGGATCGTCACCGAAATACGTTTTACGCTGTTGGCATAAGAGCTCAATATGATGGGCAAAACCAACGGCAAGTATAGACTGGTTGTCCGGAGTTGATGTCCAATCGAGGTCATAGATAGGTTCGGATGCACTTCGCATCAAAAATGAGCATATGCCTAAAAAGTGAGAGTCTGGGCTCGCCTAAAAATCCTTTGATGTTCGAGACCGGAAGCAAATTCTGATTCGTTGGAATCCCAAATAGTTAACTCCTGACCATCGGGATGAGCAGAAACTGAGTGTCCGATGAACAAGATAGCACCCATACTGCAAAGCGAACGGTACCTAACACAGACTTCTTCGCTGAGCTGCAGCTTGCCATTCTGAACCCACTCCTGCCAGTCCTTACTCTTCCAGTCCACCTCCACCTGGGGTTTGTTCCGTGTTCCAGAGTCCAAAAAGATAGTTCTCCATCGTCCGAGACGCTTAGTAAGTTGTCATGTTCTTCTAGAGTTGAAGTCTTGCTCCAAGCCATGGGGTCGACTGCAATTAAGAGCTTCGGGGCTTGCAAGAGCGGGAGGGCATTATAGGAATAGAGCACGAGTGTTGGATGGGAGGAACCAGAAATATGAATGTAGAAAATAAAATTGTCTTCTGTCAGAGCGACTATGGATTCATGTTCTCGCCTTGATGGCGTTGAAAAAAGGTGTGAGACGCGGGGAAGCCGGAGCGTAGAAGGAGGAGTCGAATGCAGTGTCAATATGGCATTATCACTCGAGTAAGTAGCAACAAGTTTCCCTGCCACCCGGAAATCTCAGAATCAACCATACACCAGTGATAAACCATACGTACCACCGTCCACGACTACTACCTGATCCGCGGAGGGCCATGAATTTAGACGGGCAAGATTGTGTCCTCCGTCGGTTTCCATCCACGTCTCACCACCGTCAATACGCACTACTGCAACCCCTCGCCCTGCTGGCGTCCTGATGAAGCGTAAAATTTTACTGTCTTCCAAAGGCATCCGCTCTGAGCCTGCTGTAATCAATTGGAAGGCGTCGGCTCGCCCGTTGAGTAATGTGATTGCAGAAATATTGAAAGTTCGCAGCGGTGGTGAGGTAATCAAGGTCAAGCTATCACTCTTATCGCAGGGTAAGAGGTAGAGATTCGAGGGAGGAGGAAATAGAGTTCTCGGGAGCGAAAGCGAGATAGTGAATCGCCTCAATAGAGTTGGTGGCTTCCGATCAATATTCTGCAATCTGGTCAAAAGTGCTCGTTTCATGTTTGTATGGGATGCTCACTGCCACAGCGCTCAACAGCAGAGAACCATCCGCGAGAACTCGTAAGAATAAATCCCAGTCTCCGTCCTCGAGCTCTCTTAACTGCGACATATCGCCATTCTTGATTTGCGACGCTTTCAGCGCCGTTTTGACAGCTGGCCCAATAATCTGTCTGTCCAACCAAATTATCTCCGACTCGGGACGTGACATGGGCTGAAAAGCAGTCGGAAGAATGTCGACTGCAAGATGTAATTGGAGCCGTTGAGGTAAGTCGACAACGGGTAGAAATATACGTAGTACGGAGTCCGAAGTGATCGTAAACAAAGTCGGATCGCTGCTGTGAACGGGATATTGGTACAAGATGCAAATGTTTGTATATGTACGAACCTTCGAGATAGTGGAGAGTATCTCCAGACGACGGACGCCACAGGACGTGGATGTGGCATGTCTTGGGTTTGCTGGCCGGAAGTAGTGGAGTATAATCTAACCCGGTTGTCATCCTGATGTCATGTTGAGAGGAGAGCAGTGAAGCGAAAGTAGGACATACGGAAGAAGTGGTCGCAATATATGTGAGTGTTGGAGCAAGTTTGACTAGAGAAGGCGTGATGACACTAGGTTTGCTGGCGAGTCAGGCTAATAATAGGAGGTCCACAAAGGCACAAACCGGGTGGCCCACTTCTTGCTCCAGGTGAGAAGATCATTCTCGAGAATTAAGGTGAAAACCGAGAGAGCACTCTGACTACCGACAGCGAGCAAACCTGAAATGAAGTCAGACAAGCATCGGGCCATAGTCGATCGTGACATTACCAGAACGGCAATCCAAGGCGGTAACAAAGTCCCCGTCAGGAAGAACTAGGGACGAGTGAATGCGCCAGGCGTCCGTCTGGACGTCGGACATCGACCATGCTGCAATGCGCGTGTTTATGGAAGCCACGATCTACACCGGTGCGAGATGATCATGGCATTGGGGGGACGGCATGGCGCGAGCCGACGTACTATTTTCATGGCAGGGTCAGCAGCGATGCAGGAAACGCGCTCGCCGAGACTTTGCAAGCCAGGAAATACCTCCTGAAATGCAAGGACACGGATGAGCTGCAGACTGGCTGCATTGAGAACGACGACTGCATCTGCGGACGGGTACAGCTAGGAGGGCATGAAATTCAAGCGTGAGGGGGCAAAGGACGCACGTACGACGAGGGTAGCGTGGGGGAGGACGAGGTGCTGGAGAGACCCGGAAGGAGAGCCGGTGAAAGTTTTGAGGAGGTCCATGGCCCGCCGCTGTCCGTAGCAGTGCTCGCTTATATATTCTTGATATATTCACTCCTTTCTTGCAGGTCCGCCATGCGATTCTGCAATTGTATCCCGCTGTCCCTCCTCGCTCTCGCCGTGTCTACGACCGCCTCCCAGGTGTCGTGGCAGCAGCCAAGCACCTTGGTCGACGTCCTCAGCAACGACCAAGACTATGCACTCCTACTACCTCTCCTCCAGCGCGCCCGTCTCATCCCGACTCTCAACAAGCTCAACGGTAGCACCTTCTTTGCGCCCACAAACGATGCAATCAAGCGTCATGCCGACAAGAGCACGCTGTGGCAGAGTCTCCTTTCTGATCCACACTCGCTCGTACCCGATAATGTGCAAGAGGAGCTCAGACAGCAACTCTTCTATCATCTCCTCAACTGCTCTCTCACTAAACTCCCAGAGGATTCGTCCACGCAGACCCTCAAGACCCTCCACTTTCCTCAGATGCCACCCGATCACTCCCCGCACGATCCTCCATCCTCGCCCTGGTTCCCGATCCCGCATGGCCTGCTTGGTGACCAACCACAGCGCCTCAGGCTCGCCTCACGTGACGGTTCAACCTGGGTTGGTGTGGATGCGTCCGGCGTCGGGGGTGTACAGCTAGTCAAAGAAAGGGTAGAAGCAGCTAATGGTGTCGTATACGGCATCGCCGAGGTGCTTGAACCACCCGCAGACCTCAGTCAGTCGTTTCACATCACATCATCCTGACACACTGACACGTCATCTATCAGTTTCTGTCATTGGCGATCTTGACTCGCTTTCGTATTTCAAGAAGGTGTTGACTCCTGAAATTGAACGCTTTCTCAACTCCACATCGGAACTTACTCTCTTCATGCCCCTCGATTCAGCATGGGAATCTCTCGATCCGCTCGAACGACTATATTTGGAGAGTGCCTTCGCTGCAGATGACCTTCGCCGCATTCTAGATATGCACGTGGTCTCGGATCCCGGCGTAAGATGGTCAGACTCGTTCCAATCTTCAGCTCAATGTGTGTAAAACTCGAGCTTGATTTCACTGCCCTATCTTCGTCTGATTTTGCAGCCAGTAACGACTAGGTACGGCTCCACTCTCGATGTCACCGTCTCCGCCGAAGGCACCATAATATCCGGGGCGAAACTTGTTCATCCTGACATTTACGCCAGCAACGGCGTCTTACACCTCGTGTCTTCCTTGCTTGTTCCTCCAGGGGCTCTCCAACTGACACCAGAGAAATACCTTTTGGCACTAAACTGCACCTCTTTCGTGTCACTCCTTCACTCGGTCAATCTGGAGCATCTCATCAATAATACTGATAATCAATACACGATCCTTGCGCCACCGGATGACGTGCTTTCTCTTTTTGCCAGTGGCCTACCTGCTTCGGGGTCCCCCGACCTCAAGCGCGCTTTGCAATATCATTTTATTCCTGGCCTTTGGAAGCCTAATAAACTTGGCAATGAAATGCTACTCGAGACCGAACTCCATGAGCTGGGATTGGATGGCTGCCGTCAGGTAATCCACGTCCACGATGGCGAGGAAAACGATGCGAAAACGCGACACATCACATTCGGCGGCGTAGGCATGATTGG
>JBBPQO010000517.1:0-10208 GCA_038092535.1 Xerocomus subilludens | reverse complement strand
AGAGGATCCAAGGGGGTTTTATACTTCATCGCTCTATGCCCGAAGCAGCCCCATGACCTGCAACGCGCCACGGATGGTCGATGCCGGTCCAAGCGGGGAACTGACAGCTCGCCGAGCGAGGGAAACAATATGTACTACTAGTACTTGTTGTAGGTCCAGATTACAAGGTTTAGAAAGATATTTGGGGGTAGTTCCTGTTTGGGACCGATCGTTTGCCACCCATTCAATCCAGATTCTAGATGAGTGTGAGGCACGGGGAGACAATTATTGGTGGCGAGTGGCAAGTGCCAGTGGCCAATGTGAGGCACGGGTGCGCAATTATTATTGGTGGCGAGTGACCAGTGTGAGGCACTTGGGGCCAATTATTGGTGGCGAGTGACCAGTGTGTGGCACTTGGGGCCAATTATTCGTGGCGAGTGACTAGTGTGAGGCACAGGAGGCAATTATTGATGGCGAGTGACCTTGTTAGAAAACAAGAACTGTGGGGAAGGCCAGGCAAAAGCCTATTTTTAATTCGACTCCGAGTCGGCGTTTATGGCGGCGCCAATACCTCTTGAATCAGTGAGGCGAGTGGGATCCTGGGAGCGAGACGAGAGGGAGGAAGATCTGTTTTTCTTCCGGGTTCACCAGGTTTGTACAGTGCAGATTATGGGAGTAATTGTTTATTATCGAGCGTCGAGCAGATCACCCAACTGGGTCTTGCCCAACATCCTCAGAAAGACTGGTGATATCAAGGGGGTGTCGGAATTGCGAAAAACAGATTTTTATTTTGGAAGTGGTGGACCTGGTGGACTTGGGAAAGCCAATCAAGTAAAAGAGATTGAATGATTTGATTTATGTTATGTTTCACGTGATCAATTACAGCTGGCAGTGGTTGATGAATCATCCAATCTGCTCTCGCTTTCTTGATACACTAGCGCAAGAATGTGTGACCAATGGCCAAGGCCGGACTCCGGCCGGGCGGAAACATTCCCGAGGAAATTAAAGGGAATTTACGAGCTCATTGATCTCCAAACCGTTACAAGACAAGGCGTTCACATGCCCGCCTTTGAGGTGACGTCGTAAGTACAGTGAACATCGGGGAAAGAGTGGCAGTATGGGTCTAAAAAAGTGATGGTGAATACTGATGTTGATGTCACGATGCTTCGAGAACTCTACTCGGTCAGGCGCCTGGTCGCACAATCCTAGCTCTCCCAGCAACATTCCTGTGTTCCTGATGCTTCTTCGAGGCCTGATCTCACACAGGCGTGAGAATGTGTATTGACACTCCACTCTCTTGTGACCACCCTCAATTCAATAAGACCTGTCTTGAATGTTGCCAACTTGGTCATTGTCACATTAACTGTCCTTAGTATCAATGCCCCAACTGTCTTTATATGGCTCCTGGTCATATCCAACAATGTTGTCCTCATATTCACCCTCCTCCTCCTATGTCTTCATCCTCTGGTACCTCCTCTTCCTCATCTTGTCGTAGTGGTCCTCATCAAGTTTGTCTCCCCCATCCTTGCAGCTGTTTTTCTCATCACTCCAGTTCTCCTCCTCATCATTCTTCCTCCCTGGTTCATGATACCTGGAATGATTCCACCTATGCCAATGTCAATGGCTCCCCTGGACCCCTCTTTTCAGGGCTTCTAGATGTTACAAGAGTTTACCCCTCTTTGGTGTTTCAGAGATAGTTGGGGGGTAATGTTACAATCTGTTCATTTACTTTGTTTCTCATTGCTGTCCTTGTCCTCATCTATGTTTACCATCTACTCAGACATCTATTGGGCTGTCTGGTTCCATCTGGCATATCTCTTTTCACATCTCTTTTCAAATTGTTCTTCTTTGTTCTCTCTTGTTCTATAACTTATCATCCATATGCATCATTATTGTATTACTAATCATTCAGTCTTGTTCTTTCATATTCTTTCAATTTGCCCTCAACCCAAGGGTCTTCCTATTTAAACCTTACAATACCAGTCAATGGTTCCCTCACACTAGTCTTACCTTGTACTGTTACCTTGTACTTGGCTCTAGCAATATATGCTCTATCAATTCATTTGGATCTCTGTAAGTCTGTGTCATACTTTAAATGATATCTTCCTTTGAACCTCTGATGCTTTGGTAGCTGTCTTGCTACCAGAATCTCTCAACTATCCCATTGATTGACCTTCATTTGAAACTCCAACCATCCTCATGCTTAAAGTGCTCAAAGCCTTGTCCCTCTGAACTCTTGAGGTTTATATTTGTCCTTACCCAAGGCCAAACATAACAGTGCCCTGCTGTACAAATGCCCTCCACCTTGCACTGCTGTTCAAATGCCTACCACCCAGCCTCATTATTCAAGCCACCACTACCAAGCCCAGCCTTTCAAATGGCCAGCCACCACACATGCTATTCAAACAGCCCCTACTATGCACTGTCATTTAGTAAGCCCCACTGCACCCAGCTATTCTAACCACTACCACCTCAGCCTGCCATTCAAATGGCCCCACCATGCCCCACCATTCTAACTGCCACCTACTTGCCCTGCTGTTTAGATGGCCCCACCATACCCATTCACTTTCACCAGCCCCACCATCCACTACTGTTCAAACAGGCGCATAGCAGTAGTAGTAATAATGATCAACCAATCTAGAGAAAGATCAGTTGCAGCTGGTCTCTGTGAGTGGGTGAAAATTGAGGCAATTGGATCAGATGCAACCAGCAACCATGGTTCAGTTGCAACCAGTGTCAGTCCAGTCCAGTTGCTGGTCTTTTACTGGTCTAGCAACTGGTCTTTAAAATACTAGCTGAGAGGAGGATAAAAGTTTGTACTCCCTGCTGTTCCACTGCTGTGAGAGTGAGGGCTTCATTGTCTAGTGTAAGAAAGTGGCTTGTGCATCAGCCAGACCTTGGTTCATAAAGAAGTACAGGGGAAGGTACTCTCCTTTTCTAGCTGGTAAAGGGCAGGGGCAGAGGGGATAATGGGAATGGTTTGGGATGCAGGAATGTCAGGGAAGGATGTGAACTTGGCCATATTCTTTTTTCTTTCCACCTTCTTGGCTGCTTCTTCTTCATCATGCTCAGCTTGCTTCTGTTGCTTGATTTCAAGGCACTGCTGTTCTTGTGCTTGGTGCTCCTGCTCTGTGTGGGCTGCCTGTTGTTCATCCTAGGTTTGCTTGTCTGCATTGTTCTAGATGTCCCAGAGCTCAAGGAGTTGTTCTACTGCCTTGTCTTGGGAGATTGTGAGGGTGTCAATTAGATGCTGGCATGTGGCTGCAAATCTGGCATGGAGGTAGTCAGGTTGGACTGAATTGTGGGAGTTTTCCATGAAGACAGTTGAAGGAGGGGAGTGGAATTGATAACAAGTGAGGGAAATATGCAAAAGAAATGAAACAAGGACTACTATGGACAGAGTACTAGCAGGAGTACAAAGTGAGAAGAGAAGGTGAGAGAGCTACTCTGCTTCTCATGCATAGACTATACCCTGTGCTTGCCTTGTGCCTCAGCTAAGACACAGGTCCCAAAATCCACTGGATCTGGAAATATACCATCAAGTCAAGAATGTCATTGCAGTGAACCTGATGTTTTACAAGTACTTGTTCAAGGTTGATGCTGACACTACTGTGGATCCATTCTCTCTGAACTGTAAGTTATACACTTAGAGTACTCTGTGATATGAGTGATTTTTCTAATGTGAATGTCAAAGTTCTTTCCCACAGTATCCTTACTGTAGCATCAACCACAGTCCATGCATGGTGCCCATCATGGTTACTTGAGAATGACACCCAGAATATTACTTCCAGAATAGTACTGTCTTCTTCTTGATATATCTTCCACTTCTATACACCTAACAAAACTCATGAGATGGCATTGTGCACCAACAGGTCCCAGAACCAATACAACACACACTATACAAGCTCTATCCTGGCCTTCTTTCACTGCAGTCTTCAGTCCTCAACTCTCTTCTATTGCTTTCTCAGAACAATAGTATAGAGTGAACATGCAATGAAAACCCAATCATCTTACATGGTATTATTTGTCATGAGTTTGATTACCTTTCTAATCTTCTTGTCTGGCAGGTGCATGCTACTAAACTATTCATATTCATGTAACATTTAAGTTTTTCTCTAGCTATGCTGGCAAGTAGCATTACCAAGAATATTTGATCTCTGATCTCAAGCTGTCAACACTCTTTGACATCAATCATGGTTATCAATACACTAGTCCTGAACTTGGACATTCCTCTTTGGAACCTTCACTCAAACTCCAACTTGGACAGCAATATTGCATTGATGAATAACTTTCCAGGACCTTATGTTGCAGCTGTTCTCATCCATTTCTCTTTTTAAAGCCTATCAGATGGGAATGTAATACTTCTACATACTTGCTTGCTTGAAAACACTAATTGAGGAAAGCTACCAGGCCATTACATACACAGAACTCACACTAGCACAGTCAGCCATTTGTATAACATTCACTCAATGTGCAATCATCTGGAAAGACAAATGGTGGAATAAGGTCACATGGCATCTACTTCATCCCAATGCTCCAGTCCATGGTGGGGAGATTTTGAGTATGCTGGATGAGGTTGATATTCCCAATGTCTGCATTCACTACAAGCAGGCAACAGTATCTAATTTGAAGCAGTCAGCTGCTTTTCAGCATGATGACACATATTGCAACACTCAAAGTCATGGAACTACAAACTGACAAACACATACAGGCTTCCCTCAGACAGTTGTCACTGGTTGAATAGTGTAGCATTGTGACTATTGTTCTTTAGGATGATGTACTGAATAGTAGTATGCTTTATACCAACTTTGTGCACTCACTGTCCAACTGTAGTGCACTTTGACAGTTGCATCATATTTTGTTTGTTCTTCTTTGGTTTTTTCAACAGGGGCTCATTTCGACAGTGTTAGAGACCTTGCTTGCAGAGCAACTTTCTGCAAGGTTTGTGACAGAAAGGCAATTTGGGGTGTGTGAGCAATGTAAACAGTCGAAGTAATTACTATCACAATGCCGAAAGTAACCTTTGAACGCCTTATGAATCGTCAGGTTTTCTCCTCCTCCTCAGGCCTCATACCCAAACTCAGCGATTTCCTTGGGGCACAGCCACCTGCACATTGCGGCTGAGTCCCGGATCCTAATTAAACCCTCATCAGCCCATTCTACTGGTTGCCTCTGCACAACGGCTGTTTCTGTGGTACACTTTCTACTGTGCTGCATGTGCCACCCACCATTTATTGCCTTCATACTCATTTGTGTCTTCCTAATGCTGATGAATGGGCAGTTCAAGTGTGGAGCACCATCATGCACATGATCATTCGAATCAAGCAGCACTCTCCTTCGTCATCGCCCAAGTTGTATTCACTATCAAAACCACTCCACCATACAAGAGAGGTCCTGACTTGATCACAAATGTTTTCAATGTGATGGCGGGGCTTGCTCAATTTGCAAGAAGACAAGGCAGCAACAGCCTGATGATGTCGGTACATTTTTTCCATGTGTCAACTATATCTCACATGGAAACAACAGAATGATGACAGTCCATTGTTGGACTCAGATTTGGCCATCAGCAACATACCAACTATGATGACGCCAAGTCCCATCCACCCCTCTCTGAGCTCCATAGACGTTGACATGGATCTCAGTGGTGATAATCAGACCGTAACTGTGGATCCACCATCACTTTCTGGCCAATGTGGATCAACTATGGATTGGAGTCGCCCTGCACGGTCAAGACGATTGCCCGCATGTTTCCGTGATATACTTCCAGAACCATCTCTTTCCTCTCTGCCTGACCCCAGTGCTGAATCCATTTCCCAATCCTCCGTTCTACCTCACGTGATTCTCCATGTATTTGACTCCTTTCGCATCTCCTTCAATAAATTTTACATCACCCATGACTACCACCACTGCCCATCGTATGATCCTGATGCATTCGTGACAATCAATGAACTCTCAAATTCCACATGCAAGCCAGCACCTGACATGTTGCCAATTGATGCTGCTTACTTACCTCCGGCACCTCCCTGGCCATGGGAAAACACGTCTATTTGGTGCCTCATGATGTGAATGATTACTGGCAGCAGACAGAAGTCGGAAAATGAGATCACCCGCCTTGTACACAAAGTCCTATGATCTGAAGATTTCGATCTTACTCACCTCAATGGATTCAATGCTCGCACTCAAATGAAGAGATTTGACAAGTCAGAGAACTGCACCTCTGATGAGGATAACACGAGTATGCAGCAGGACTCCTGAAAAGAGTCATTGGTAAGCATCTTGGTGCCCACACGAGAGCGCAATCCAGATGGGAATGGTCAGCCATTCATGATACTGGGGCTATTCTATCGTTCTTTAACAGGTGTCATCCATGCCACTTTCGCCAAAGAGGCTGCAAAATGGTTCCATCTCACACCATTCAAACGTATCTGGTGGTTGCCCATAATAGGTCAAGAGCAGCATGTATACGATGAGTTGTATACTTCAGACGCATGGAACACTGCACACGATGACTTATAGAAGCAAAGACGTGACGATGGATGCACGCTCAAGTGTGTCATCACCGGTCTGATGATCTGGTCAGATGCTACTCACCTCACACAGTTTGGCAATGCATCTGCCTGGCCAATATACCTATCCTTCGGAAATCAATCAAAGTACACTTGAGCCATTCCAGATTCCATGGCATGTCACCCTATTGCATTTATTCCGACTGTAAGTTTTGTTCAGATATTTTGTTCAAGCCACTTATGTCTAGCAAGACCAGTTGCCAGAGACCATAGTTAATTTTGTATCGGAGATTACAAAGAGGAAGACCATCAATGACATTTTAGCTCACTGCAAGCGTGAGCTGTTTCATGGGGTCTGGAAAATACTACTGGACGACGAATTCATTGATGCCTACCAAAATGGAGTGGTGATAAAGTGTTATGATGGAAAGTATCAGCAAGTTTTTCCCCATATCTTCATTTATTCAGTGGATTACCTCAAGAAGTAAGTGTCCATGACAGCCCATTAATACTAGGTTACTAAGTAGTCATTCTAGGGTCCTCCTGGCTACCATTCAGGACAAGGGAAGGTGTCCATGTCCATGGTGTCTCACTGCTATAACAAAGCTCGACTGCCTTGGGTTTTTGTCTGACGCATTACAGAGAGTATCTAAGGCATGTACATACATCCACAAGAAGATTGCTGCAGCCTGCGATGCTATTTATCACTTCGGTACACCAATCAAGGGCATGGCTCCGGAAGCACACCTGAAAAGCATGTCACTGGTACCTACCTTCGTAACTTTGTCTAAATTGAGACGTATACATTTATTTGACCATTTTCTACAGAATGCCATTGCAGATAGTCTTTGACAATTTGGATGCAACATATATCGCATGATCATGGTTGATCTCCTCCATGAATTCGAATTAGGGGTACTGAAAACGGTTTTCAAGCACCTTTTACAACTCCTATATGCAATTGATTCCAACAAGATACCTACTCTAAATGATCGGTACGCTAGTTGTCTTCTTGGTTTTCTAATTGCACAAAAATTCGTCTTCCAGATTTTGCCAGATGCCAATGTTTGGAAAGGGATCAATCCACTGGTTCCCCCCAAATGTTGCAGAAGCATGTCAGTGCACAGCTCAGCACTTCGAAGACATCCTTCAGGTACAATGTTACGTACTGTTCAATGTACAACATATATTAACTACATTGTATTCCTAGTGTGCAATCCCCACCTTTGAAGGGTTGTTTCCTATGGAACACAACAGTGTTGTGCACACTTTACTCTTTCGACTAGCTTAGTGGCATGCCCTTGCTAAGCTGCGACTCCATACAGACAAATCCCTTGACCTTCTTGACGAGGCTACCAGACTGCTCGGCCAGCAGTTGAGAAAGTTCCACGACTTTACTTGTTCAGCCTTTCATACAATGGAATTGCCTTCCGAGACAGCTGCACGCCAGTGGTGAAAGGAAGCAAAACAGAGCATGTCAAACTTGGGTGCATGCAATACCTCCACCGCTCGCCCAAAGTCCTTCAATCTTACCATATATAAGGTACATGCTTTGGGAGATTATGTGTGCACAATCTGTCTGTTTGGAACAACAGATTCATACACTACCCAAATTATAAGTCCATTCTGATTTGTGATCATGATAAGATAACAACTATACATTGTCAGGGTGAACTTTCTCATCAGTTTATCAAGAAATTCTATTGGTGTACAAATAAGCATGAACCTGCTAAGCAGATCACAAAGCAAGAAAGATGACATACCTGAATTAGGCGCCAGTATGATATCTACTACACTCACTCTGACGATGATGTGGATTCAAGGAACGACCCGATTTTACTCCAACCTCAGCTTCATCATCAATTGTCAGACTTGCCTTCGAACACTTTCAACATTGCTGAGTTCTTCCGAAGCTCCCAAGACAATCCAGCATTCAAGGTCAGTTCCACTTAGTTTGATGAAGTAACCTGATGCTTATTCTCGCAATGTTTCACAGGATTTCATTCTGAACCTCAAGGATCACCTTCTGTTCCAACTCCTGAACCAGAAATACGATGGTGATGAGCAGACATTTTCCAGCGAGGAACGGAACTCCATTCGGTTCATCAATAACTTGAGCAAGATCCTCTTCCCAAAGCACTTGCAAATCAACTATACAACATACGATATCCATCAGGATCAAGACACGTTGCATCCAGGGCATAGTGCTACGATCATGCTACTCTCACATGAAGATGGCCCGAATACTCATCCCTTCTGATATGCTGACATCCTAGGTGCATTCCTCGTTATGGTTTTCTATTCTGGGGTCGAACGGATGATGGAGTTCTTATGGGTTCGGTGGTTTGGGGTTGTCCCTGGTTACCGTTGGGGAGTCAAGAACGCTTGGCTTCCAAAGGTTGGATTCATTCCTTCGGATTCAGGTGCCACCTTCAGTTTTGTTGACCCATCTCTCGTCCTTCGTGCTTGTCATCTAATCCCTGTATTTTTGGATGGCCGTACTGACTCCCTCCTTCACTATGGGCCATCTGTTGCTCGGGAAACCGGCGTTCTTGACGATTGGGCAGCATTCTATGTTAATATGTATGTTTTTCCATTCTAGAGTCTCAATAAAACTGATTTTATATTAGTTTTGCAGATCACGACATGTATGCCCGCTACACAGGTATCGGTGTTGGGCACAATGCCCAGTATCATCCTCCAACATTTGAGTCATCCACTGCCACTGAAGTTTGTGATGATGACGACGACACATCCATGCGCTCTGATGATGAATCCAAGGTTAGTTATGACAATGACGATGAAGAGAGCTCTGAAGGTACCGGGATGGACTCGGATTCTGGGAGTGACGACGTGGAGGATGGTGATAATGTTGATGACGATAACAGACCCAGCTTCAAGTTCTGATGTCGAGTTCGATGCACACTTGTATTAATGACAGCGTGGTGAGAACGCAAGTGAGACTGGCTACAGGAGCATGTGCACGCAATGCAACAAATTGACTGAGAGCTCTTTGCACCATTGGGCCGTACATTAAACTACTAAACAAATATTAGGGAGTGTGAACACTCAAACGCCAGGCAAGGTTGTGCATGATTGCGCTAAAAGTTAAGATGGATGTATCACTAAACTAAGATTTAGTTGCCTTAGCTTTCTGATGGATTCTTCGCATATGTGCTGTGAGTTGTATCAGCTTTGCTCTACGAAATACATCTTGTTGGTGCATTATAAAATCTCTATAGCACTACATCGCAGTTTACAACACTTTGCTCTGCACAAGGATTTGGTCAGCTAATTCATAAAGCCTTTGTATTTGTGCACAATCATATCCAGCTTTGCTCTACGAGATAAATATTGTCGGGCTATTATAGAATCCTTATATCATCGCATTGCAGTTTACATCACTTTCCTATATACAAAGATTCGGTCAGCTGACTCGTAAAGTCTTCGTATCTGTGCACAATCTTATTCAGCTTTGCTCAACAAGATAAATCTTGTCGGGCTATTACAAAACCATGATATCATCACATCACAATTTACAACACTTTCGTATATACAAAGATTCAGTCACCTAATTTGTAAAGCCTTCGTAACTCAATCGCATTGGAAGGAAAGTTTATGCATGACGGGCGAGTGAGCAAAATATGCCAGTTGTAGTTCACTTAAATACAATACCATCCAGTTGTCTATTCTTTACAAATAATTTTCGGGTTTGTTTGGCAT
>JBBPQO010000516.1:0-10236 GCA_038092535.1 Xerocomus subilludens | reverse complement strand
CCAACCCCTCAACTGACCCACCTCCCCCCACCTCCCAGCCAGCTAGCAACTCCAGTACCTTCTCACCAGCCCAGTCCACCCCTCAATGAACAGCATGCTCGATGCACCACAACAACTGAGGATTTGGTAACAGAACCTCAATAAATCATATATAGCACAACTATCACTATTGAACAACATGGCCAGAGGAGACTGGGTCATTCTTGTGCTCCAAGAATCCTACATTAACAACCTAGGTAATACCACTAATGACAGACACTACCTTATCATATACCCTTCCTCTTATTATATATCCCAACACCATGCACACTATAATCTTTATCTCTACCTGTCTCTACATTAATTCCTGGTTGCAGATCCCCTTTCCATCCAATGACATTGTCATCATTCAGTTCACCACTGGCATCACCAAATGCACAGTCATCAACATATACCACACTTGCAAAAACAATGACACCATCATCAAACTATTGGACTTTCTGGAAAGGGAACTCAGGCAAGTCAGACCATCAGACATGTACCACATGATCTGGCTTCGCAATTTCAACAGGCACCATCTGCTATGGAAAAACAAAAGCAACTCTCAACTCCTCACCCAATGGTACCTCAACTCTGCACAACCACTTATTGAACTTCTAGCTGACTACAGAATGTTAATGATGCTCCCTAAGAACATGCCCACACTAGAGGCTACAGCTTCAAAAAGATGGACCAGACCAGACAATATATGCTGCATGAAATACTCTGCTGAGCTCATTATCTCCTGCCACACTAATCCCTCCCAGTGTGGACCATACACTGACCATGTACCCATACTCATAATGTTAGGTATCCCACTAGAACAGACCCCAGTCAAACCAGTACATAACTACAACAACATTAACTGGAAGAAGTTCAACAACTTGCTAAAGTCCAAACTCATGCACATCCCCACAAGGGACCCAATTGTCTCTGATCAAGAATTCCAGATGACAGCCTTCAAGCTTATGACCACTATCCAGGAAACCATACGAGCCCATGTCCCCATGTCAAGACCAAGCCCATATGCATGACAATGGTGGAACCATGAACTTACTAATATGCAACAGACAGTACATGAACTATCTAACCTCTTATACAGGCACAAAAACAACCAGCATCATCCATGCCACAATAACACCATATATGACACAACCACTACTTGGAGGCCATCAAAAAAGCGAAACAAGACCACGGGGAAGACTGGCTCAAGCACATGAACAGTGATGACATCTGGATTGCAAACAAATACTTGAACTCTGACCCTCATGACAGTGGTGCATCAAGAATACCCAACCTGGATGTCAAATGGCACAATGGCAGCAACTCTCAAGCAACCACCAATGTGGAAAAAACCCATGTGCTAGCTGAGTCCTTTTTCCCCCCTCTGCCCTCCACCTCTACTGTACCCACAGAGTTCATGTATCCTGAAGCTGTCACCAGCACAGGATGCATCACAAAGGAACAAATCAAATGCAATATTGCCAAGCTCAGCCTGATGAAAGCTTTAGACCTGGATAGCATCAAGAACATCATCTATATGAAGTGCTCCACCATCCCAGTCCCACACCTACTGTGCATATTCCATGCCATGTTCCTACTCAACATATACCACAGCCCCTGGAGAGACTTCACCACCATTGTCCTACACAAGCCAGGCAAACCCAGCTACTCAGTCCTCAAAGCCTACTGACCTATTGTGCTTCTCAACACAATGGGAAAAATACTCATGGCAGTAATCACAGACCAACTAACTTACCTCCTTGAACAGCACCAACTACTGCCAAGTACCCATTTTGGAGGAAGACCAGGCTGCTCAACAACAGACTCCCTCCACCTACTAGAGCACATGATCAAACATGCATGGCACAACCACTGAGTAGCCTCCATATTATTCCTAGACATTGAAGATGCATTCCCAAATGCAGTTACAGATCATTTGCTACACCACATGCAGAAACACCAAATCCCAGAAGAACTCATCACCTTCACATCAAGAGTCCTAGCCAATGGGAGAATGCACCTGTTGTTTGATAGCCACTTTTTGGACTGGATACCAATCACAAACAGTATCAGACAAGGCAACCCCCTCTCGATGATCCTTTATATCATCTACAACTCAGACTTAGTGGACATTGCATCAGGGAAACACAAGATAACACTTGCCTTTGTAGACAACACAGCCTTTGTTGCCATTAGGCCAGACCTCACCACCACACACTGCACACTCCAGAACATGCTGGAGCACAGAGGAGGGGGCTTCAAATGGTCCACAGACCATAATTTCAAATTTGAAATCTTCAAATTCATCTCCCTCTTGTTAATGAGACACTTATACATCTTGGTGGTGACCACCAAGATGCTATATGCCATAGATGTTTGGTTCTGCCCCATGTATGATGAATCAACTGACCATACAATGTCAGGTTCAATAGCTATCAGACAAAAACTGGAAACAGCCCAATGCACTGCACTCCTAATGGCAACAGGCACAATGTGCACCATGGCAAATGACATACTTCAAGCCTATGCTAAAATCATGCCCATTACATAGCACATCCAGAACCAATGCCACTGCACAACCCTTAGGATTGCCACCACCCTATCAACCCATCCACTCAACCTCCTACTGAAGTGTGTGGTGAAATGCCAAGTGAAGCACTACATCTCATTGCTACACCATCTATACAGCACCTTCAATATTGACCCTGCCAGCATTGAAACCATCAGACCCATGTGCAAGAACCCCAACTATGGTACACCATATACTGTTCACATTGACAAGTCCAAAGACAATGCCATCTCATACCATAATGGGATCCAGAATGGCACTAGGATATACACAGACAGCTCAGGAATTGATGGCCACATTGGAGTGGCAGCTCTATTTTACAACCATTAGCACTGGCCCAAGATACTGAAATATCACTTAGGCACAACAAGCAATCACACAGTATACAAAGTGGAAGTAGTGGGCCCCACCCTAGCAGCAGAATTTCTCCTTAGTGCAAATGACATTGAACTCCCAGTTGACATATTTGTCAATGACTAAGTGGTTATTCAATCTGGTGACACATTCTGTACCAAATCAGGTCACTACTTGATCGACCATTTCACAGATTTGATCTGTAAGGTGATGAAGAAGCACAGATGCAGAAAAAGGACATAAGTATTTGCTGGATAGCAAGTCACAAAGGGATTGAAGGAAATAAGAAAGCAAATGAGGAAGCAAAGTCCACAGCAGAGAGAGTGGCAAACTCAAGCATGAAGAGGAGACTACCACAATATCTCCAGACCTCCCCCCTCCCCAAAAGCATATTGGCACTCCTACAAGCCCAATGCAGTTGTCAAGAAGAGTGGTGGAAGCAAATGTGGGCCTGTTCACACAGATATGAACATCAACACAAAATGGACCCCAAGCTTCTCTCTGGTTTATTCCCAACTCTGACAACTGGTCTCTTGAAGAGACACAAATGCTACCTCATCTGGCTCCATATGTGTCATTGCCCACTAAACACACTCCTACACTGTCTGAAAGCAATGTGATCCTTCTACTGCCAATAGTGTCCTCAGACAGTCAAAACCATCCAACACTACCTACTCAACTGCAAACAGTACACATGAGAACATCATTAACCAGACAGGTCACCAGACACTCCTGGGATCTCAACTTCATGCTCACAGACCACATGGTAGTCAAACATCTTCTGTGCTATATAGACACCACCAAGCACTTCACCACCACCAGTAGAGAAATCTTGCAAAGAGAAACAGGACAGCTCAACACTGCAGTCTCTGCATGCTCCCAGGAAATGGATGCACCCACAAGGGTACAAGAGAGAATTGCACTGGAGGGAGACCCAAAGGATACCCATGAACACTCATGCCCAAGTGAAAGCAATCTAACCCTCCCTCTCCCACCATACTGCACAACTCTTCTCTCCATCTCACTCAGACTTCACTTACTAACCCATCCTAATCCTTTATTTCCTTTCCACCAGACCACCACTTGGCTCAAACCTATTGTTTTAGTCTACAATGCCAGATGTCTCACCCACATGCACACTACTACCAAGATGCCTGCTAATCCGAATGGTCTGTGCATCTAAAACCTGCCAGTGGAATGGAGGGACCAAAGGGGGCCTTATGCCTGCCTTTGAGGCATTTGCAAGACCATGGGAAGCAGCAGGGGCACAGGTGCCCCCATTCTGTACCTAGTCTACATTATGTCCTACATGGGGTAATCACCCCAACAGGACAATAATTAGATTCCTAAAAAAAATCACATACCTATACTCACATTGTTAGATGTTCTATTGAACAAACCTTAGTCAAACTGGTACACAACTATAACAATGTTGACTGGAAGAAGTTCAACAATATGCTCAAGTCCAAACTTGTGGATATCCCCACAAAGGACCCAATCATCTCCCATCAAGAATTCCAAAGGATAGCCCTCAAGCTCATAGACACCATCCAGGAGACCATACAAGCCCATGTCCCCATGTCCAGACCAAGTTCAATTGCATGCTGATGGTGGTGCCACAAACTGACTGCCATGTGGCAGGAAGTATGCAAGCTGTCCAACCTCTCATACAGGCATAAAGACAACCAGTATCATCCATGTCATGAACAACACTGCATATGGCACAATTACCATTTGGAGGCCATCAAAAAAGCGAAAAAAGACCACTGGGAAGACTGGCTTGAGCACATGGACAGCAATGACATCTGTATCACAAACAAATACTTGAATTCTGACCCACACCACAGCAGATCATCAAGAATACCCAACCTGGATGTCAAATGGCATGATGACACCAACTCTCAGGCAACCACCAAGGAAGATAAAGCCCAGCATTAGCTGAGTCCTTTTTCCCTCCTTCCTCCTCCACCTCTACTGTACCCACAGAGTCTGTATGTCCTGAAGCAGTCCCCAGCATAGGATGCATCACCAAGAAACAAATTGAGTGCAATATTGCCAAGCTCAGCCTGATGAGTGCCCCAGGCCCAGATGGAATTAAAAATGTCATCCACAAGGAATGTTCCTCCATCCCGGTCCCACACCTACTGTGCATATTCCATGCCATATTCCTACTCAACACCTCCACAATACCTGGAGGGATTTCACTACCATCATCCTACACAAACCAGGCAAATCCAGCTACTCAGTCCCTAAAGCCTATCAATGCATCTTGCTTCTCAACACAATGGGAAAAGTACCCATGGCCACAGTAGCAGACCAACTGACCCATCTCCTGGAACAGCACCAACTCCAATCAAGCAGGATTCCATACATCTACTGGAACACACAATCAAACATGCTTGGCATAACCAGCAGGTAGCCTCTGTCCTATTCTTAAACATTGAAGGTGAATTCTCAAATGCAGTTACAGATTGCTTTTTACACAACATGCACAAATTTGAGTCCCAGAAGAACTTGTCACCTTCACAGCAAGAGTTCTAGCCAACAGGAGAACCTGCCTATCATCCAATGGCCATCTTTCAGACTGGTTACCAATTACAAATGGTATTAGACAAGGTGACCCTCTATCAATGATTCTCTACATTATCTGCAACTCAGATCTGGTAAACATTGCTTCAGGAAAAGAAGAACTGATGCTCATATTTGTAGATGACACAGCATTCATTTCCATCAGCCCAGACTTTGCCACCATGCACAACACACTCCAAGACATGCAGGAATGCAGAGGAGGCTTCAAATGGTCCACAGACCAGAACTCCAAATTCAAAACCTCCAAATCTGCACTAATGGACTTCTCAATGGTCAAGAACAAAGAATGCCCCCTGATAAACATTAGGAATATGGTAATAACTCCAGTACACACTTACAAATTCCTAGGGGTAATACTCAACAGCAGACTAAGATGGACCAAGAATGCCAACTATGCACTTATGAAGCACCTCTATGTATCAATAGTGACCACCAAAATGCTATATGCTATTGATGTTTGGTTCCACCCTATCTAGGACAAATCATCTAACAGTTGCCTTTTCTCTCTCATATATGACTGAAGGGTCAGCTGCTTCTTGGGCAGATATATCTCATCTTCAGGTGCTTCAAGGCACTACCACATCTCTAGGAACTTTCGATGATTTTATTGTTCAGTTCAAAAAGTCCTTTGAATATCATGACACTACTGCCAATGCCATTACCTGGTTGTCCACTAAAAGGATGTCCAAGAAAAAGGATGGAATCTTCTCCCCCTCTCTTGCCAAATATATTGCCAAATGTCAGAACCAGGTTGCTATCTTCGAAGTCATTGACCACAATGTCATTATCAGTTACTTCTCTGCCAGTCTTCCAGCCTTCCTCATATGTCAAATTATATCTATGATGTTGTTCCCTCTATACCAAAAGATTGTTATGCTAAAGCTATTCACTTCCAGACACAATGGGGACATTTGGATGAAATATCCAGATGAAACCAGAAGAGCTCCAGCACTAAATACCATTCTTTCTTTCATCCTTCCCCCACTCCTAAACCTTGAGACCCTGATGCCATGGACATCATGTCACCAAGATGACCCCCATCAAAAAAGAAAGATTTATCAAGCAAGGACCTTGTTTCCACTATTGACAATATGGCCACCTTTCTTTGGCTTGTCCCTCCCTCTCTTTGATTCCTACTTCATTATCTACCCCTCCAAAGTCAGGCCCTCCTGTGGAAAAGGTGAAGAAAGTAGTGAAGGAAAGAGAGGAGGTCCCAAACCTTATTAAGATCAATGATGACAACAAGGATGAGGAAAAGACAAAAGTCTTCTTTATCTCATCTTTTTACATGGAGATGATGTTTTGATGCCATTGTCTTCTTCTATCTCTGTAGTAGTATTCTCAACAACCAAGACTATGCAATTTCCTTTGTAAGTCATTGTTTCCAACCAAACTATGAAAGTCATTGACACTTGTGCCCTCATACATTCTGGGGCCAATATCAATTGCATCAATTGGCATTTTGTCAAGAAATATCAACTCCCTACCACAAAACTTGAAAAGCCACTCCAAGCCCAACATGTCAATCAATCTGAAAATAAGAATGGTGTGATCCATCACTCTTGTAACCTCTTCATTAACATCAAAGGGATCACTTATTCTGTTCTATTCCACGTCATGGCCCTTGGATCTGATATTGTCATTCTTGGACTTTCTTGGCTCAAGACAGTCAACCCCACCATAAATTTGTCCACTCAAACCTTGTCTATCACCAAGTCTACAGATCAATCTTGAGAACTTCATAATTCCTTCCACCTTGACACCAAATGACACAACTGATTCTATAAGAAGCTCATACCTCCTCAGTCTGATCCTCCTGTCCAGCATGTTAATGTTAATACCATCACTGATAAATGACTCTTTGACTTTTTGGATTCCAAATCTAAATCACACTACATACAAAGAGCAGTTGATTTTAGAACTCTTGATGTTGTACTCATCTTGGCTCTTGGCTTGCTCCTTCGGGTTCTCCTACTATTGGAAAACTACTACAGCTACTGAACTTGCCATAGCTGTGGAAGGTGCTAAGCTGAAGAAGACACTACCCTCTGAATACTCCAAATTTGCTCCTGTTTTTTCTAAGGAAGCCATCAATCATGTCCCCCCTTCCTGCTCTTGTGATCACAAGATTAATCTCAATGAGTCCTTTGTTCCTAAAGTGGAAAAGCTTTACCCTCTCTCTCCCAATGAGTGCAAGGCTACTGAGGATTTTCTAGATGAGAATTTGAAGTCTGGAAAGATCTGTCCATCTAATTCCCCTTAGGCATCCCCTTTTTTCTTTGTCAAGAAGAAGGATGGCAGTCTTTGTCCTTGTCAGAACTAACAATATCTTAACAATCATACTGTCCATGATGCTTATCCTCTTCCTCTCATCCCTGATCTTATTGATAAACTTCAAAATGCTAAACTCTTCACCAAGTTTGATATCTGATGGGGATAGAACAATATTCATATCAAGGATGGTCACCAATGGAAGGCTGCTTTCATCACCATCAAGGGACTTTTCAAACCCATGGTCATGTTCTTTGGACTCACCAACTCTCCTGCTACTTTCCAAAAATTCATAAACAACTCTTTTTATGATATGATTACCAAAGGATGGTTGGTCATCTACATGGACAATCTTTCAATCTATTCTCTGGGGAAAGCCACTCACATCAAACATACCCATTTCATTCTTCAATCTATGCAAGAACTTGATCTTCACTTGAAACTGGAGAAGTGCATCTTTGCTCCCAATGAAGTTGATTATCTTGGAATGATCATCAAACCTGGAGAACTTGCTATGGGCCCTGTAAAGCTTGATTGTATTGCCCAGTGGCCTACCTCTCAGAAAGTTAAAGATGTCTGTTCTTTTCTTGGTTTCCTGAACTTCTACAGTCATTTTATTCCTGAATACTCCACCATTTCCTGTCCACTTATCAACCTTACCAAAAAGGACTTCCATTAGACATGGACATCCCATTGTCAATCTGCATTTGGTTAGCTTAAATGTATCTTCCTTTCTAAACCTATCCTTCATCTTCCTGACCCCACTTATCCTTTTGCTATCACTACCAACACTTCTCTTTGTGCATTAGGTGGTATTCTTCTTCAAACTGATTCTAATAGGGACTGGCATCCCTGTTCTTATCTCACCAAATCTTTCTCTTTCACTGAACAAAACTACATCATCTATGATCATGAACTACTAGCTATTATTTGTGCTTTGAAGACCTGGCATCACTATCTTCACAGCACTCCTTTACCCAATCAGGTTTTTACCAATCACAAGAATCTCTTCTAGATATCATGTCACTCATATCTCTTAAAAGCCCTGTGGTGGATGTCACAAGCAATGTCATAGTCCTGGATATCAAGGCAGGTTCTTAACCATTGACAAGCTCATTGGCTTCTTGACCTTGCCAACTTTGACTTGAAGATTATCCACATCCCCAATACCACTCCTGCAGGGCCCAATGCCCTCTCTTGACATCTTGGTTTTCTTCTACCCCTGATAATGTGGAAGTTACCCTCCTCCCTCCTTCTATTTTTGTTAAAGCTATCAACTCTGTTCTCTCCTTCAAGCTTGCATCTGCATTTGCTTCTGATCCCCTCATTCTCCAATCTTTGTAATCTCTCAATAAGGATCTCCCTTCTGTATTTTGCTCTTCTCTCACCAATTGGCAACATGTCAATGGTCTTCTTATCTATAAAGGCTGTAATCGCATCCCTGAGTCTGGTGATCTCCATCATCAGATCTTGATTTGTTGTCACAATCATCCCTCTGCTGGCCACCTGGGTTATCTGAAAACTCATCAACCTATCACCTCTCAACTTTGGTGGCTGGGTCTTGCTTCCCATGTTTGCAGCTATGTCAAGGGCTATGCCACTTGTCAACAGCACAAGTCTAACACCCATGCTGTCATTCCTCCCCTTACCCCTATTCATTCTTCTGCTTTCTATCCCTTTCAACAGATCTCTTGTGACCTCATTACTAATCTTCCTCCATCCTCTGGTTCAATACCCATTTGGTCATGGTTGACCATGGCCTTACTAAGGGGGTAATTCTCTGTCCTACCTTGGAATCCATCACTGCCAAGGGTGTTGCCTCCCTTTTCCTCCATAAGGTTTGCCTCCATTTTGGTCTTTTTGACACAGTTATCTCTAATCATGATCTTCAATTTGCATCCACCTTCACAAAAGAAATGAATTGTATCCTAAGCTACAACCTTTTTTTTTCTACTGCCTATCATTCTCAGTCTGATGGTGAAACAGAATGTGTCAACCAAGAGATTGAAACCTACCTACATATCTTTTGTGGCAACAACTCTTCTTCTTGGGCTGATTCTATTTCCCATGCTGGATTTGCCCATAACCACCATCCTCATTCCATGACATTGTTATCTCTCTTCTATCTCATAATGGGGTACAAACCTCATACCCTTCCTTCCATCTTCCCTGAAACTCCTCTTCCCACTGTCAAACTTCAATTGAAACCACTCTCTTCCTCTTGTAATAAAGCACTCACTGCTCATGAGCTTGTCCATCAAGTTATGGCTTCTTATACTCATTGAAACGATTCTCCTCATCAAAGAAGATAAGGTTTGGCTCAAAGCCCACAATTTGAGATGCCTTATCACTAATCTGAAGCTCACACTGAAGCAAGAGTTATCTTCTATCACCTTCCAACTCCACCTCCTGGAAACTTGGCATATCCACCC
>JBBPQO010000515.1:0-10236 GCA_038092535.1 Xerocomus subilludens | reverse complement strand
TGCGAGTCCGATGACTCAGAATGGACTCGTAAGCAAAAACGCTCCGGAGATAGTAAGAACATAGACCGGAGGCATGGAGTTGGACTTAGCGAAAATTCATGGATGTGACACATAGATATCATATCTCTTGTATGGAATTCTGCAGGAAACTGCTCTGTTATTAATATTATGCAAGGTGAACTTCCATTTTGAAATCCATTGAGCTCCTTTGATATGCCTAGACATCATTTAAAGTTTAAAACTATTTCAAAGTTGCTTTCTCATTTTCAACACACTTTTGATGTCTGCAAAATAAAAATCACCACACAACCTTCTATCTTTGTGTTGGAATTAGACAATGAGAATGAATCTGATATCATGTGTATAAATGAAGAGCCAGTAAGTTATCCAAACATATTTGAATTGAAATATACCTAACATTCATATCAATCATCAATTCTATGTTTACTAGCTGATGTCTAAAAAGACACACAAACAGCTGCAAGGCAGATATATAAATGTGAAGACAAGCACACAAGATCTAGATGTACTACAAACAGGTCAAGAAATCCTGTTGAATGATAAGAAAAGAATATAAAATTAAAAACAAAAGGTCAAAATATAAAAAAGCAGTTATACAAAAGTGATGGAGGTTCATAATGAGTGTTTCTTTGGAAGGAATGCATACAATGAATGATAGAATATTATTAAAGATATTTGTAGTATATAAATTTGTCTTATAAGAATATAAGATTAGATTAGTGATATGCATAAAATATTTATGCCTGATAGTTGCTAGATTCTGACAATAAAAAACAAAATAAAACAAAATATTAGTACATGCATAAACTAAAGTCTGTAAACTCAATGTCAAGAATGTTGGAAAAAACAGCTTCATATCTAACATTCTGGTCGCTCTGAATTCGGAAGGCACATTCCTCAAACCTTCCAAATCATTGCTCTTGTAGAAAGACAAGGTACGTCTATATGTTAAAGTATGCCTCAAAGTTGTAGTGGTTGATGTGTTCCCATATCCATTTGTTCATGGGGCATTCATGTTCTGGCATCATCATCTCTATGGGCACTTTGAGCCTTTTCCAGCCTGTGTAAGTCCATAGTCATTGAATGATAGCTGTAATATTTGCAAAACTCACTGTCCTCGAACATGTTAATGTTGATGTTACTCACAGGGTTCCAGCCCAGACACTTCCGATCATTCTGGCTAAGTTTGCCGAGATCTATTCAAAGAGGTATTGTCAATATAAGGTACACCACTTGAATCTTGAGTATAGAAGAAAATAACTTGAGTGGATTGAACAACCTAAAGCATTTGTCAGATTGCATCCATTACTGCAAGCATTAATCAATATTTTGTTACCTAACAATTAAAATAAAATAAAATAAAAGATAATTTATTCTGGCCATATTCCTAGCTCAAACTATCTATAAGTAGACTAGAGTAGCTTTCCAGATCTTTATCTTATCTAGCACAATATCATTTTGGAAAAGAAAATCTTCTTTACAATAATAGAGAATATATTGCAGAATAGAATAATATAAATATATAAAATAAATGAAATCTTTATAAGTATTTAGAATTTATGTTTAATAAGTTTTCTTTTTTGCAAATATATTGTAGATTTTCCTTAATTGAACATTATAACAATGCTAGACTAATGATAATTTTATAAGTTATCAATATTTTGCAATGTATGGTAATTTCATACAATAGCAAAATTAAACACTAAATTTAGGCAAACTTTCTATTAATTTAAAATACTAAAATAATAAGTAAAATCAAGTAGTCAATGATTGTTGATATATTATAAATTTATTTTTTGAAATAGTGATAATTTATTGAGGCTGTAAATATGAATGGAAATTTTCTGATATTATATTATAATTTGCTATCTTGAAATATTTTTTCAAAATATTATCAAATCATTTGTAATACTATATTGCTAATATTATCACTTGAAATTATTTTATATATGATATATCTAGTTTTAGAGTTAATCAAATCAACTGACTTGTATAGAACTTGCTTAAAAGTTATTCTAGTATACTATTTATTTTAGAAGCACTTCATCTATAGCATAAATAATGCCATTTCTATGTAAAAAGTTTTTTACACTACTTTTCTGATTTATATATGCTTTGAACTATCATAAATATATATATAAGTTAAATATATAAATTGAAAAACTGTAATTTTATTTGGCAATGTCATTTTTTGAGCTATGGATAAAGTTCTTCTGACACATATAATATAATTATATATATAATTTACTTGTGATTTTTCAATAACTCATAAATAGAGGAATGTGATTTTAAATAGTGGACATCAATAGCATAAGCTTCAAAGCCTAGAGATCTCAACTGAGATCTCAGCTAAATAGAGAGATTTTTTGAGCAAACTTACATCAAATATAACATAATATTAGCTTGGAGTGAAAATATGAAATTTGATCATATATAATACTGATTGAAATATTATAGGAGAAATATATACATATTTGACAACTATTTCAATGTTGTAAGACAACCACTTAAATAAATTATATATTATATGTTTTTTTTGTTCAAATATAGTAATTCTTAATCAAATATTATAATAAATATAGCTTTGTTAAAATAAACATTAGGCTTCATCAGCTATAGACATATATATTGTGTAATTTCAAATTTGATGCAAGATAAATAAGCAGAAGCTATAGCAATGAGCTATATGTGGGTTTAGAGCACATAATCTACATAGTTATATGCCACCAATATTAGAACCTTTGAACTCATTTGCCAGCCATTAACCAGATTAACTTTTGGAATGCTTGAAGTGGCCCAGCACCTTATTACATCCAATTTCAATGAGATTTTTGTGTATGTCAAAGAGAAGATCTAAAAATAAAGTTAAGCAGTCTTTGCAAAATCAAAGAACTGAATGCTACTATAAGCAAATTTATCAGAGTTCTGAAAAATAAGGGGCTGTAGATTAGCTCTCGTATCAGATAAGTTATACTATGACAAAAAATATGGTTATTGGTGTTTTTCTTGCAAATACCAAATGTAAGGTGGATGTTAAGTTCACAATGTAAAAGTGATTGAAATAGTGTTGTTTCTTTTCATTTGAAAATTATTAGACTAAATATATAATATTTTCACAATTACAATGTTATTTTATTCTTGATAAAATCTAAGATAATTATGAGCATACTTAGATTTTAGGACATTAGTAACTATAAGACCTTATTGTTTTCATTTTGCAGATGTCCAATATATGATCAAATATTAGTTATTTCTATGTTATATTAATGTTCATTGACATTTCCACTTTATTTCACAAGTATATGGTAAAGTACCAAGTATAAATGATTCCATGACAAAATAAAAGATATATATATATGATATTAAAGCTGAATCTGCCAATACATTAGAATAATCTATAACCAGTCTTTATTAGATTTGAAATGTTACTGCCATTGTAAAGCAATATTATACTAGTCATTATACTAGACCATAGGCTTCAATGTCAACAATACATCAAAGGAGATAAGTTCTGATATGTTTGCCTGTAATATGGAATTTTGATAAAGCTTATTCTCCTCCTTCTCACTCTTCTACTGTGTTCACTCGAGCTAATATGTTAGCTAATTTGGAGATGGAGTGGAAATATACAATGCTTTGAATATATGTGTTAATGTCATACTAGATTAACAAAGTAAAAGGTAGAAATGAGCCTGATGAGTCAATGTAAAACTAAAAAGCCTTAGTGTTGGATTGTGGCTTAAAAACCACATCCATTGAAGCCATAGTGTCGAGCATTTGTAATCCAATCATGTGGATATCTAATATATCAATATATATATCTTCTCTTTTAGCTTCTTTATTCTTGAAAGATCTAGGAGCCTTTTGACTACCACAGTTATCACTAGAGTTTCTGCTGTTCTCTTTGTGTGTAAAGATTTGAGTGTCCTGCCATATTGATACTACATGATGTCATATAGATGAGATAGATGAAAACATGTGTAAAAAAGGATAACATACCCCAGTCATTGTTAATATTACACTTGTTTGAGGTAGGGCCAAGATTAGACTTGGATGTGGATGAGGACATGTTGAAGAGACTAAGATAGTCTTAAAGAACAAGGGGCATCCTTGTTTGTTGAAAAATTCAAAAACAAGAGACCTTGATTAAAATTCAAGGCAGACTTAGATAGATCCAAGGAAAGATAGTTTCAAAGAAACTACAAGATACTGAGTAGGTCAAGGTTAGAAATACATGAACTGTAAAGATAAAGTTTATATAGGAAAGAGGATTGAGCATAGGCCAAGTGTTATACTAGGTCCCAATCAAGAAGCTAACAGAGTTCTTGAAGGTCAAGGGGTTTGTGGAGTGTGCTAGGCCAGCAATGACTTACCCATGGCTTTGCAGCTAGAATTTCATTGAGGGAATTCTTTAAGATGGATGAATAGATGCTATTGAAGGGGATTTCTCAACAGTAGAAAAGTGATTTCTATCAAAGGGGATTCCTTGACAGTGGACAAGATACATCCCTTGGAGAACTTCTCAAGGGTAGACAAGTGGTCAATCATAGAGGATTCCTTACAATGGAGACAAAAAGTCAAGAGACTGGATTTCAAGTATCATGGTGGTACAAGGGAGAACAAGCTTAGAGACAAAAGAGGAACCAATGTGGTTTATATAGTACAAGAAAAGAACCATAGGGCTGGTTAGAAGAATGTGAGAGAAATAGTTCAAAAGAAAAGAAAAAGTAATTATAATGATACCTTGTGTGATGCTGATAGAGAGTGGAGTAAACCAAATTACAAACAAGAGGGTGGATGACTGACACAATGGAAGGAGTAAGTAATCAGATGTCAAAGAGAAAGAAGCATAAGAAAGATATAAGAACAAAAGAATTGTAACATTATTCCCTGGTTACAACTAAAACACCAGTCAAGGGTGGTAAATGAAAGGAGCAAGTTCAAACTTCTCATAGGAGACACTGGAATAACCCAACATATTGTCTTCTATAACCATGTCTCATACATTCAAATTGTCAATCTCTAAGTCAAGGTAGGAAGTAGAAGAACAATGAGGAAGAGAATGTCTTCTAGGATGGCAATTCTGAGGATGAGGTTGGGCAAAGCTTGGATTGGCCAAGGCATAGGGGTGTCCAGTGCAAGGAGGAGGAACCAGATGGAGAGAGTGGAAGGCAACTGGCATGATAGAAAAGAAAGAAATGTGAAGATAAGGGCATCTGAATTGGGTATGACAAGTTGGACACTTGTAATAGGAACAGTCTACCTTTTAATGACCCAAGTAATAACATTTAAAAAAAGCCTTATGAGAAAGAGGGTGGTTAGGAGAAATTGGTCTATTGTGAGGCTCTCTATAGAGTATGAACATTGTGAACTAATTCTGCTCTGATAACAGCCAAGTTTTCCTTGGAAGAGAGTGGAGAGAAGGATGTGGAGAAATTCAGAGAGGGAGGATCCAATGTGATACTCATAAGGAGGTCCCTGAGATATCTATCTAGGTCCACAAGGAAATCTAATCTCCCAAGTTAATATAAAGTGGCATCAAGGTTGCCTTGGATCTTGGAATAGACCTATTGAATGAAATAAAGATGGCAACCAAAGCTAGACTTGAAGGCAGCAAGGGATATTATGTTCATCAATTTTTCATTTTGCAAATATGCTTGATAAAGTGCCCAGAGAGATTCCATATTGAGGTGGCTTCTGATAGGAAGGGCAAGTGCAAGTTACAAAGGTAAGATCTCATTATACTCAACATGGGTTGATTAGAGAAATCATCACAGAGGGTGTGAGCATAAAGTGGGACATTGACAGACATGGCAGAGGGACTTCATTGAGGAAGGAAAATCAGAGATGAGGTGTGTGGAGCAGGGGCCTCTAAGGGAGTGAAGAAGTAGAGTCATTCCAAGAGGGTGGAGAGCCTTTCAGTTGCAGCCAGAAGAGAAGGAGAAGGAGGCAAGAGAATTGAAGTAAAGATGACAGGGAAAGAAGCAAGTCTGGTAGCCATAGTTCAGAAATGAAAATGAAAGTTCAGGTTAAAGAGAGAAAACAGAGGAATGAAGGTTTTTATAGTTCTATAAAATGGATTTGCATTTTATGCATTCTACTCAGGGACCCATGAGTCATCTTCTATAGTATACCCCTTCCATAAATTCAGGAGCATTCTAGCTGACAGAGCTCCACAATAATGAATAATCTTCTATTTCAAATTCTTCTTCTCCTGTGATAAGGTCAGAATGTGGCATAGGGAACCATGAACATTGTTTTTCAAATAAGGTGATAAGAGTGAAGCATAGAAGACCAGATGAATTTTCCATGTTTTTGGCAGGCAGAGTAAATATATGACAGGTGATAGAATCTTGATAATATACCCTGGACCTTCTCTTTTGGAGGTGAACTTCAGATTGGAAACAGAACATTGAAGGTTCTTTGCTTCAAGTCAAACTTTATCCCCTTTGATGAAGGAGGAAAAAGACTTGGAGTTGTGAGAGGTCATGATCTGACAAGCAGGTTCATAAGAAGCTAGGATTTCATCTCTGGTAGCAATAAGAGCTTTCAAACATTCATTAACTGCAGAAAGGCCCATTATAAGAAAGAATGGGAATTTTCCAGTAACAGAATAGAGGCAGTGATTATGGGTGAATTCTGTATGGGAAATATTGTCAGCTCAAGGATTGGGGTTGGCACCACAGAAGATTTGAAGGTAGGATTCAATCTTCTGGTCAACATGTTCTATTTTTCTATTGGACTGTGGATGATAGGTGGTAGAAAAGGAGAGGTCATAGTTCAGAAATTTACCAAGTTCTTTAGTGAAAGAGGAAACAAACTGAGGTCCTTGATAAGAAATGTTCTTATTGTAGAGATCAAAACAGAGGTAAACTTTGCAGAAGGCAAGGGCTGGATAGTGATGGTTTTCTTGGTGGAACAGAGAATAACCCCTTTTGGTCAACCATGAGTCAGTAAAGGAGACATTAGAAGAAGGGGAAAGATCTGTGATAAGGTCGTATGAAATCTACTGGAAAGGGCAGGTAGCCTGATTGGAATTAGGAGAAGACAGGTAGGATGAGTATTGGACTTGTTCTGCTGACAAACAGTGCAACCTTCCACAAACCAATGGACAAATTGTGCAAGACTAGGCCACCAGAACTCAGGGGTGACCAGCTGACAGGTCTTAAGATACCCAGAGTGTCAACCATTAAGTTCATGATCGTAACAACAAGAAACAATGAAGTAATGTAAAGATTTATTGGAAGGAATGTAGATGTGACCTTTATAGGTAAGAACCCTTGATGAGTTGGCAGTTGCAAAGGTGGGAATGGAATGTGGCAGGGATATCTGGTTGAGTGGTAGCTTGGAGATATTGAATAATAAGTGGATCAATTGCAGATACAGAGAAGATATGTTTGTAGAGTTGAGTATTGATAAGGTTAATGAAAAGGAGATTGGGGAGAAGAACAACCTCATTATTATCTGAGGTCTAGAATGTAAATCTGGATGGTGGGAGAGAGCATCAGGACCATTGAGGGTTTTTCTGTGATGTGAACAATCTTAAGGTTGAAATCTGCAAGGTTCAGATGCCAACATGCTTGACAACAGTTTAGATTCTAAGCTTGGAGAAAGTATGTCAAATTTGTAAAATTCATGAAAATTTGAATGGGAGATAGGAAACCATGGAGATAATGGTGCCAGGCCTTTAATACTCAAATCAAGGCTAGCAGTTCTTGGTCATGGATATCATACATAGTTTCACTCAGCCAAGCTAAGAGTTTGGAACATATAAGAACAAGGGTACCAATCCCCATCAATATTGAGTTGGAGTAAAATAGCACCCAGATGCATATTTGGACACATCAGTGGCAATGGTGAAAGGATGAGGATGTGTTTTTGAGAGGAAAAGTGCTTTAAAAACAGTAAAGAATTGCTGCCAGGCAAGGGTCCATTTTCAATCATGAGCTTTTTGATAAAATCCAAGAGAGGATGGGCAATAATAGAATAATCAGGAATGAACTAACAGTAGAAATTGGAAAATCCCAGGAAAGAACAAACATCAAAGAGTTTCTCCAGAGTTTGCTAACTGGGAATCCTATCAAGCTTGATGGGGTCCATAGCCAGTTGTCTAGGCTTAAAAATCATTCCAAGGTATTCAACTTTGGGAACTTTGATATTTTTCAGTTTCAGGTGGAGATCCAGTTCTGTCATGCACTGAAAACATGCTGGGTATGTTGAGTATGGGTCTGTTCACTAGGAGAGAAGATAAGAAAGTTGTTTATGTAGATGACTAGCCATCCTTCAGAAATCATTTTGTGGAAGAAAACATTCATGAATCATTGAAAGGTAGCAGGGAAGCTACAGAGTCTAAAGAACATGACAGTTGGTTCAGAAAGACCCTTATGGGTAAAAAAAGCTGCCTTCCACTAATGACCATCTTTGATCCACCTGTGAATCCCATGCCAGCTGTCTAATTAGACATGGCATTGGCTGCTCTTACCCAGTCTAAGATGACATGTTTGATGGATACTACTGCCTTTGGCAATATCTCTTCAATATTCAGAATACTTCTTCATTCTGAGATATGATTACTGCCCACTAGGTAGAAGCTTGGCAGGCCTTGGCACGTTGCTTATCAAATAGCTGTTTGACAGCCTGGCATGTCAGGAACTACAAGCTGCTCACAGTGGATGGTCAGCATTTCAGCACATCAGGAACCAATGCATGACATCACATTCCCACTTACCATTGGTGATGTTCAGATTGTCAGTAGGGCTTGTGCTCATTGTCTTGCACAATGAGCTTGCTATTTTCGATGACAAATCAACATATTGAAACAGCAAATTTTTGTATACAGAGTAGAAGTAAAATACACACTGTTGCATACCACAATATTGAGTAATTGATCATAAGCTCACCATCCTGCACAATGAGCTTGCTGACAGCAAATGAATGTTGTAGAATCGAAACAGGAGTCTAGTGTAGAATACAAAGTACTATGGACATACAGAAAGTAATTGTGTGCATTATTCATCCTCCTGCTGAATGTCAGAACATACAATTATCATATCTTGAAGTGCCAAGCAAGCCAACTCCATGTCATCGTCATCCTAATCATCAAGCTCTTTATCATCCACTTTCTCCTCAAGGTCCTCAGACAGCAGGGGCCCAGGTTGTTGTGGGGTGGTGCACTGGTGCTGTCACTGGGGCTTATCTGTGTGCTCTGCCCTGGCACCAATGTTCCTGAAAACCCAGGAAGCTGTGAGATGGAGTAAATGGTTTTGAGGTGGCTGCTGTTGAGGTGGCCACAGATGTTGCACCTAATGGCAATTTGATAAGTGAGGGCAGGGTTTTCTCATATGGCTTCCTCACATGCTTGTAGATAGCATGTTTCATCTTGAGTATAAGTAAAGAGCTGGCAAATCTCAACATTCAACTGAATGATTTCTTTTTTGGCATGGCATCACTTGAAATATGAGTCCATGGCTTGTTGTCCTGCAGGTATGGCCCAAGGAAAGTGTGACACATTTTGGCAAATGTTGCAAAGGAGATCAAATTCAGCAAGGAACATATATTCAACAACCTCATTCCATTGAAGCTGTTAATGAGGAGAGGACATGCTGGTTCCAGCCAAATTGTAGTGTTCAAGTGCTTGCCGAATTGTAGCCGAGTGTTGCTGCAGCACTATCACAATGTGTTTCTGTAGCTTATAGCCTGTGGAACATAAATAAGGTTGTCAGAAAAGTAAGAATGAATGCTCACCAGTGCCTGCTCTATTTATCTTGGATAATTCAAAGAGGCAAGTGACAATGAGCCCCTTGAGTATATTCAGAGCTCTGCAATACTCCCTCTCTGCCACCATCTTCACAGTAGTTTGCCACTCTAGACCATTACTCCCAACAGTCTATTGTGCATACCCATGCCTACCAAAGTCCATCTGTGGTGAATTCCATCTTTAATCTGTCACTGCTTGTTATAGTCTGCCGTTCGTCTCCAAGGATGGACGCAATGGACTTGATCTGTTTTCTTATTTTGGACTTATTAGATCATTTGCAAGTCATCGGACAGTTGTGCTAGGCAGATCATCTTGTCATTCACTACAGTTCTTCGTTGAATCTTCTTTGTATCCCCTTCTTTTCATTTGCTTCTGATCTATGGTTGTATATGTCGTTGTCAAGTCCAGGGTATACCCAGACTATAAAAGAATGTACCTAGCATTTGAATGAGGTATTC
>JBBPQO010000514.1:0-10251 GCA_038092535.1 Xerocomus subilludens | reverse complement strand
TGTCACTGGAAGGCAGCAAAGTGAGCACATATGGCTTGTGACACCTGTTACGCTTGGCCTGGATAGGGACGAGCGCGGCTCTTGTTGGATCGAGTGTCGAAGGTTCTATTGCTCGGCCGGCGATGACTCACCCACGGCTTTGCAAAGAGAGGTCCTAGGGGAATTCCTCAAGGACGACGACGAGAACTCTTGGAGGACTTCTCAAGAGGATTCTAAGATCGTCTCAAGGGGGTTCCTTAGGACGGACACAGGAGGACTCGATGATATTCGAGTACGAGTACAAAGGTTCGAAGTAGTTCAAAGGTGAACAAGAGAGATCAAGTTAGAGTACATGGACAGTGTACAGTGATATTTATAGGAGAGACAAATGTGCACGGACCAAGGAATAGTGGAATGAAGAAGAATGTTCTAGGAATGATAAGTAATCAAGATGATGAAAGATAATAAAGATATGATAGATGTTGGAGAATATCAAGGAATAGAGAGTCAGCAAGATGACAAGAGATAACAAAGATAACCAAGAAGGTAGGCCTCGTGTAGAGGACAAGAGAAGAAGATCTAGATCAAGGGGACCATGAGGCATGGTAAGTCCCAAGGGAATCCCAGATAAGTCCCAGAAAACAATAAGCAAGAAAGACATAAAGAGATGTCCGGATAAGGACAACGAGGAATGACAATATGATGACGTTAGAAGAGGATAAGAGACAAAAGATGACAAGGAAGAGAACAAGGATGAAGATGAGAATGAAGGATGAGTAGAACGAGGAGGATGAGGAGGATGAGGAGGACAAGGAGGACAAGGGATGACACGGAAAATCAGAGGATGACATGGAGGTCAAGGGGTGATGTCATCAAAGAAAAGATAGGGGTTCGTCATGTGTAATCATGAATCGTAACAACACCCATGGGTCTTTATATAAAGTGTGGGTGCACTATTCATAAATGAGTTCAAGATAGCCATGGCCTTGTTTGAGATTTTGTTGTACAATGTGCAATTAGTATTTTGAAGTCCAATCCAGTCCAGTCTTTTACTTTTTTTTGAACAGACTGGAACCATAACCAGTCCTTTCAATTTCATCTCAGCCCCATAACCAAACCAGACCTTTCATAACCTGTCTTTGTTGGTTATATGCTTGGTTACAGTTGGTTATAACCAGTCTTTTATAGCTCACGTGTATGCAGCATGTTACTTGGTATAAAAATTAGATTTGAAGTAGAATTTCTTGACTGCCCCTCTGCCTTCATTCTTGACTCACACAATGCCATCTGATTCTCACAAACCTAACTGCTCATGGATCCAGACTTAAAAGGCTCACAACCTGAAGCATTAATGATTGTGATGTTTCCATGGCCATCCTGGACAGCTGCTCTGCTTTGCATACATGAGGTCACATGACCTTGTTCCCATTGCATGCAATGGCCATTCCACAAATTTTGCCTAATTTATATATTAGCATAGATGGCCAAGTAAATCACATTGCACCACCACATGCAATGGCCATCCCAGATGGCCACTCTGCATTGGTTACATGAGGTCACATGACCTTGTTTCCATCTTAACAGTAATATATAGTAAGTACTAGGTGGTTTTTAATTGACCTGATGCAGAGTGGCCATCCTGGATGGCCACTGTGTGTTCAGGTACATGGTCACATGACCTTGTTCCCTCATGTGCAATATAATGTTGCTGTCAAGGCACTTCAAATAATATGATTGGTTGGAATAAATGGGCCACTTTCTGGGCATTTCCTGCTTACTTTAAGAGATGACAAGATGTCCCTTTGTGCCATGTGAACAGCAATGTACTCTACTGCATGCATTGGCCATCATCAGCAAAATAGAGTTTTGCTTATTCATGCTTATTCATGCTTGATATATGCTTGTCCTAAGCTTTTCCAGCAAGCATGGAACAAGCAGAATAAGGTAGCTTGACAACTTATTTCATGCTTTTTCAGCTCTCACAAGTATATAAAAAGCATAAAAAGCATCAAAGTGTACTACCAAAAAGGCTCCTTGACACTAATATTAGTCTCATTCTGTCCTGTCCCTTCTCATCATTATTCATCCAGTGGTGGTCATGGTCAAGTGGTGGTGTATGTGCTGCAAGAGCAACAAGAATGGAACATTGTCCCATTCTTGTCATTTTTCCATCCATCTGTTTGGTGATGGTTATGGTAGTGTATGAGTTGCAAGAGTGGAGATTTCTGTCTTCTGTGAGGTGATAGTGGTTAGGACAGTGATGGTGGTGGTGTATGCACCATGAATGGATGAGAATGGAACATCATGTCCTATTATCATTGTTTTTCTTATCTGATCTGGTCTGTCCATCTGTTTAGTAAGGGTGATGGTGGTGGTTAGGATGGTGGTGGGGGTGTGTGAGCAGGAAGAGTGATGAAAACAGGATGTGGTGTTCCATTCTTATTGTTTTTCTCATCTGGTCTGGTCTGTCTGTCCATCCATCCAATTGTGGTTGTGGTTGTGGTTGTGTACAAGCTGTGAGAATGATGAGAATGGGACATTGTGTTCCATTCTCATTTTTGTCACATTATGTTGCAACCTTCTAGGGTAGGGGTGGCAGTGGACATGGTGGTGGTGGTGGACTTGATGATGCACTGTGAAGGGACAAGAATAGGACATGGGTGTTCTATTCTCATCTTTTTCTTGTCCTCTGTTACACTTGGCCCAGATAGGAACAAGTATAACTCTTGTAGATCAAGTGTTGAAGATTGATTGCTAGGCTGGCGATGGCTCACCCATGGCTTTGCAATGAAGATGGTCCTAGAGGATTCCTTTTGAACAACTGAGGACTTCTCTTGAAGGGATTCCCTCAAGAGTGGACAAAGATTGTTGAAAGGGATTTCCTTAGGACAGACATGGAGAACTTGATGATATTTGAGTACAAGGTTCAAAGAAGTACAAGGTAAGACAAGAGAGATCAAGTTAAAGAAGCAGAAAAGAAATACAACTGAAAGATATTGTACAGAGGAAGTCTAGGGTAGGTTTGAAGAACCTAAATATGGTACACTGAGATTGGAGGATAAGTAAGCATTACAGTGAAGATATGAAGAAGACAGAAGATGGGATAAGCCTGATTACCTGGCAAGTGAGGGATTGGTAATACACTGGGTAAGGAGGTGTAATCAGGCTAATAAAATGAAAGAAATAGAATCATGGAAAAAAGAGAAAAAGAGGAAAGTCATAATATTACCCCCTTATTATGCCCTGAATCTCCAAAGAAGAATAACATCATTTCCTAAAACTCCATGTTTGCTTCTCCTTCCTTAGTCCAAGTAAGATCTTCATCAACCTTCACATTAGAGTAGGTGGTACTTGAACGATGATGAGAATGGTTAGAGGTTTGTCATTCTAGAGGATGAATGTATGAATGTCCATGGTTCTGCAGGAGAGGAATAGGACAAGGAGTGGGGGATGGGAGAGGACACCTTTGGGTACAAGTAACTGGTGAAGGAGGGAGAGGAAGAATGGCTTGGTGAGAACAGCAATGAGAACAATGAATTTGGGTATGCCTGGAACTGGATATGTGGCAAATCAGGCATTCAGAGAAAGGACAGTTAATCTGTTGATGTTCTACCTGTCTACACTTAAAACAAGTGTTATGAAACTGAGGATTGGTAACGGGGAGGGGAAAATCATATGGTTCACCATTAATTGTCCCTAAGGTTTGTATTTTGTGACAAGCTTCAGCTCAAGCCAAGGTGAATGCCTCTTTTGAAGAAAGTGGAGAAGAGAAAGTAGAGATGGGAGGGGTAGATGGAGGGAAGAGGACAAAGGTCTGATGTACTTCCTGCAAATATCAATTGAGATCGATTCAGAAGTCCAACATTCCTAGTTGGTAGAAGGCAGCATCCAGATTTGCTTGAATCTTGGCTTGGATTCATCTAATGAAGTAGAGTCAACATCCGAAACTGGCTTCTGAAGCGACAAGGGAAATCATGTTCCCCAGACTTTCATTCTGAAGATAGGCCTGGTATAATGCCCAGAGGGGGGAACCCATGTTAAGGTGAGTTCCAATTGGAATAGCCATGCTGGGATCACATAGGTGACTTTGCATGGTTTCCAGGGTCAGGGCATCTGGGAAGTTGTTTCATAAAGTGTGGGTGTAAAGTGGAATATTGACAGAGACAGGAGAATGGATGACAATACAAGGAGAAGTCAGAGGGGATTGGAGATTGTTGACTTCTAATGGAGCAGGGAAGTACGACCATGGTGAAGACAATCTTTCAATATTAGGGACTGGTGATGATAGGGGTGGAGAGGGGGAAGGGAACATAGGTGGAAGGGTGGTGGAGGTAAGTTTGATTGCCATTGTGAGAATAATAAGAAGGGAAGAAAGAGAAGTTTTTTAAGAAGAGAAAATAAAAGGATGAAGGTTTTTATAGTTCAACAATGTGGACTTGGCATTTTTCAAGTTCTGTTCAGGAATCCAGGAATCTTCTTCTGCAGCATATCCTTTCCATTAGATTAGGAACATCCAAGCTGAAGAAGCTCCACAATGATGAATTATCCATTCTATTTTATATTCTTCTTCTCCAGTGATAAGGTCAGGAGGTGGTGCTAGGAAGTTTTTACTGTGAATGTCATTTCCATGATAGGGTGATAAGAGAGAGGCATGAAAAACAGGATGAATTTTCCATGTTTTTGGTAAGTGGAGTTGATAGGTGATAGGCAATAGAACCTTAACAATGGTAAAAGGTCTTTCTTGTTTAGGTGCAAACTTTGGATTTGAAATTGACCAATGGAGATTCTTCACTTCTAGCCACACTTTATCCCCTTTAATGTATGGAGAGAAAGTTTGAGAATTTTGTGAGGCCATAACTTGATGTGCAAGTTTGTGGGAGGCAAGAGCTTCATCTCTAGCAGTGGTGAGGGCTTTTAATCAGTCATTGACTGTGGGAAGGGAGGAAGATGGGAAGATGGAAGGGAGAGCAAGAGGTTTGTAGCCTATCATAAGGAAGAATGGGGACTTTCCAATAATGGAATGAGGATGGTGGTTATGGGTAAATTTGGCATGGGAAATTTTATTGGCCTAGGAACTGGGGTTGGCTCTGCAAAAGATCTGAAGATAAGTCTTGATCTCCTGATTTACTTGTTTGGTTTCTCTATCAGATTGTGGATGATAGGCAGTAGAGAGGGATAGATTGTAGTTTAGAAGTTTCCCTAGTTCTTTGGCAAAGGAAGATGCAAATTGAGGACTACAATCAGAGATAATTTTATCATAGAGACTGAAATGAAGGTACAGCTTATGGAAAAATAGAGCAGCGATTCTTTGGGCGGTGATCGTTTTCTTAGTAGGACAGAGAATTATCCCCTTCATAAGTCCATGGTTGACCATGACCAGTAAAGAATCAAAGAAAGAATTGGTGGAGGGAGGGAGGGAAGTAATAAGATCATAGGAAATTTGTTGGAAGGGGTGGATGGCAGAGGAACAAATAGGAGTAAGGGGGGGATAGGATGGATGAGTGTTGACTTTGTTCTGCTGACAGATGGCACACCCTTTAATGAAGCAACAAATGTACTGGGCAAGACCTGGCCACTAGAAATTGGCAGTGACAAGTTGATGGGTCTTAAGGTACCCAGGATGACTGCTGTAAAGTTCATGGTCATGACATCAGAAGATGATAGAATGTCGTAGGGACTCATCAGGGGGAACATAAACCCATCCCTTGTAGATAAGAATACTGTTAGAAACTTGCCAATCACAAAGTTGGAAACGAAAGGCAGCAGGAATGTTTGGCTAAGAGGTGGTCTGAAGGTGTTCCAGAATGAGAGGATCACCAGCAGAAGCAGAAGAAATATGATCATGCAGTTGAATATCGATGAGATTAACAAAAAGGAAATCAGGGAGAAGAGTGACTGCAGCATTATTGTCATCTCCAGGGTGGAGATTAAGATGATGGGAGAGAGCATCAGGACCAACAAGGAGTTTTCCAGTGACGTGAACAATTTTCAAATCAAAGTCTGCTAGGTCAAGAAGCCATTGTGCTTGCTGTTGATTAAGGTTTTGAGCTTGACAGAAGTAAGTCAGGTTTTTATGATCTGTAAATACCTGGACTGGGAATTGGGAGCCATGAAGGTAATGATGCCAAGACTTCAAAGCATGGATAACTATGAGGAGTTCATGGTCATAGATGTTGTAATTATGCTTGGTGGGGTTGAAGGTTTGGGAGAGATAGGAATAAGGAAGCCAATCACTGTTAATATTAGTTTGTAGGAGGATAGCACCAGATGCATATTTTGAGGCATCAGTAGCAATGGTGAATGGTCAAGAGAGATCTGAAAGGTGAAGGATAGGTTTAGAAAGGAAGGATTTCTTTAATGAATAAAAAGACAATTGACATGCTGGGGTCCAGTCCCAAGCATGAGATTTCTTGGTAAGATTGAGGAGAGGACAGGTGATGGTGTTGTAGTCTGGGATAAAACAGCAATAAAAATTGCAAACTCTAGGAATGAATGGACATCAAAGAGTTTCTTGGAGATGGGCCAACTTGTGATCCCTTCCAATTTCACTGGATCCATAGCTAGTTCTCCTTGCTTTACAATCATCCCAAGATATTCGACTTTGGGGACGTCAAATTGATACTTTTCAAGTTTGAGGTGTAGGTCCAACTCCTCCATTTTTTGTAAAACATGATGAGTTTGTTCTATGTGGGATTGTTTATTTGGAGAAAAGATTAAAATATTGTCCTTATAGATGACCAACCATCCTTTGGTGATCATATCATGAAAAGAGTCATTCATAAATCATTGGAATGTGGTGGAAGAGTTACAAAGTCCAAAGAACATGATGGTTGGTTTGAAAAGTCCTTTATGGGTGATGAAGGCAGCTTTCCATTGGTGTCCATCCTTGATACAAACATTGTTATATCCACAACAAATGTCCATCTTGGTAAAGTGTTTAGCATCCTTTATCTTGTCAATCAGATCACCAATTAAAGGGAGAGGGTAGGCATTGCAAACAGTATGTTCATTTAGGTAACGATAGTCCTGACAAGGGCAGAGTTTACACTCTTTCTTCTTTACAAAAATGAAAGGGAATGCTTGTGGAGAGTTTGAAGGATGAATTTTCCCAGATGCTAAATTCTCTTCCAGGAATTCTTCTATGGCCTTTTGTTCATCAGGGGAAAGAGGGTATATTTTTCCAATTCTTGGAACAAAAGAATCCTTGAGATTGATTTCATGGTTGTAAGGATGGGAGGGAGGTACATGATTGGTGGCTTCTTTTGAGAAGACTGAAGAGAATTTGGAATATTTGAAGGGGAGGGTAGGCTTAGGTTTGGCAGCTTTTGTGGCCATAGCTAGTTCAGTAGACAATGTGAGTTTCCTAACTGCTGGGGAGTTCGGAAGGAAACGTCTACAATCCCCTCTAATCATCCAGAAAGCTAACCTATTTTCCTGAGCAGCAGTAAGATATTTCTCCTCAGTCCTGGCTCTCATATAGTCATAGAGTTTTTCGTCAATGATAGTGTAGGTATTGACATGCCAGGATTTCTTTTTCATATAAGAAAATTTTGGAAAGTGAGAATTATGTCGCAGAGTATCAGTGGTATGAGCAGAGTACAGCTGCTTCAACTTATCTAAGGTTTTGGAAATTGAGATAGTTCGTTGTGCCCAGTTGATGGTTGGGTGGGTAATTTGAAGCCAGGGTAGTCCTAAAATTATGTTTTGCTTTCCACAAGACATAACATAGAAAGTATTTTCTTGGGC
Source organism: Xerocomus subilludens (assembly GCA_038092535.1). Classification (NCBI taxonomy): domain Eukaryota; kingdom Fungi; phylum Basidiomycota; class Agaricomycetes; order Boletales; family Boletaceae; genus Xerocomus; species Xerocomus subilludens. Next base: position 2,526 of record JBBPQO010000514.1, on the reverse strand, counting down.
AATTCCCTCAATGTTGGTAAAGAGGGTACAAGAATAATGGATTTCTCCATTCCTGTTAGAAGATTGGTCCACATTCTGGACTTGGATTGGAACTTTGAGTTTTGTGGTTGGAAGTCCATGTTTCTTCCCAAATTGCCAGTCGATGTAGGAGATGTCTGCACCACTGTCAATGAGAGCATGGGTGTTGACAACTTGAAGCATGTGTGAAGAAGTGATTAATTGGATAGGAATCCTCATTGCTTTGGGAGAGGAAGATACAATTACAGGGGCATATGTTACAGGAGAAGGAGAGTTTTGCATTGAATGAAGCCCTCCTTTTAAAAACCCTGATTGTCAACAGAGAAAGAAACATGGGCAATTCCAGCTAGTTCATCATTGTCATCATCTATCTCCTGAAGTGTGGAAAGATCATCCTTCTTATTGACCCTCTGGATTTTTGATGACTTAGAGGGAAGTATCGGTTGGTTAGGAAAAATGAGACATTTAGTGCTGAGATGCCCTCCTTTATGGCAATGGAAGCAAAGACCTTTGGTGATATATCCCCTCCATTCTTTGGAGGGTAACTTGGAAGTTTTCATAGAGTTGACTTCCATGGCATTTGGATCCTTGGATTTTCCAGAGGATATATAGAGTTGAGGGGTAGGAGTAGAGTTCTTCTTAGGTGAGTGGTGGGAAGTAATCTGCTTGAAATGATTCTACTGGACTTGGAAACTTTCTGCTTTGGCACACCATTCAGCAATGGTAGTAGGAATGTGTTACGCAAAGCATACCAAGGTTCCAATCTTACTAATCTCATCTTAGGGCAATACTCATGAAGAGACCGACGTCCTAAGGCTTGATGTTCAAAGAGGAGAGAGACTGAGGAAGAGGGCGAAGGAATTGAGCTATACTTGAAGACTAAGGGCGAGGGCAATGGGATTGAGCTAACTCGAAGACTGAGGTTGGAACTAGATTATGCTTGTATTGCATAGATCGAGAATGAAGTACATACATGGAGTAGAGCCATATTTATAATGAAGAGTTATGGCACATGGACCAGGAAAAGAACTAAATGGAACATGATAGAAAGTCAAAGAATTAGAGAAGAGGCTTAGTCAAAGATAAGAGAGGTAAAACGAAGAGGGATGACAAATAAGGATGAAACCGAAGTTGTCATAAATGGTTCCATGCCAAGAATGATATGGGCGTTGGTAAAGGAATAGGAGAACATGATGATAAGGGGAGAAAATTGTAACATTACCCCCTTTGTACAATCAAGTCCCAGACTTGATCAAAACTCCTTTTTCAATCCAAGATCTAGACTCTGGGAGAGGCGGGTCCTCCAAAGATAGCGGAGTCTTGGGAAGGGGTAAGACGCTCGAATGGACAATCATTGATCATATGTCTAGGTTGAGAACAAAGTCCGCAATTACGGTGTGGGCAGGCACGGTTGGAATGTTTCCAGTTGCGACAAAAGTCGCATTGTTGAACCAAACATTGACACGAGGCATGACCTAGGGCGGTTGCATGGCAGTGAGGACAGGTATATTTGCTACAGTCTTCACGATAGTGACCTGTACGTTGACACTGAAAGCAGAGAGTCGAAGAGGATGCAATGGGTTTGCGAAAAGGTTCAACATGTGGGAGGAGACGAGTTGGGGAGGATAGCACACAAGTACCGTTAGGAAGCAGAATGACTCTGGCATGTTCCATAGGGATGGGAATGGTCGGTGTGTCAAAGGTGTCATCGGAATCAGAAGAGGATTTAACGACGGTGGAGGTCTTGGACAGGGGAGGAGAGGAGATCTGAGCTTGGAGAGAGGGAGGAGGAATAGAAAGTGGAAGGATTTGATGAGGGGAGTGGAGGATGAGTTGCTCCATATGTTCAATATAGGAGTCTTGATGGTTCTGAGGGAGGGAAAAGAAGATATGTCGAAAAGTTGGGTAAATGAGTTTGGAAGAAATGGATTCAACAAAATGGAAAAAGCCATGAAGGAAAAGAATAGAGAGGATACAACGAGGGAGAGATTCTAAGGCAAAGCGAAGTGGGATTCGATCAATATCGGAATCGACAAGACGATGAGTGGCAGACACTTCGTGAAAGAGATGAATCAACTCATGGGTAATGGTGTTGTCACAGTAGAGAGGGTCATCTTCAAGGGCGAGGAGGAGGTGAGGGGTTTCTAAGATAGCGGCGAAGAGAAGATGGGTGGATTGGGTAGGGAGGAATAGTGGGTACACATGGCGATTTTGGATTGGGGAGGTAGTGGAAACGTAGGGAGTAGAAGGAATAGCCATAGCCAGAAGGAGGATTGGGAATGTAAAGATAGTTCGTTGCGAGATACTCATGAAGAGACTGTTGAGCAAGTGAACTACCCAAATTAGAGATGGTGGAGACGTTTATAAGAAAAGAGGATTAGAGCGGAGTGGCAGAGATTAGATTCAGGCTCCCAAGTGTTCTTGGCAGAAGAGTATCCTTTTCAGGAGGTTAGATACAATCGTCTGGACTGCGGACCTTTATGAGCAATAATCGCTTTAACTTCATAC
>JBBPQO010000513.1:0-10253 GCA_038092535.1 Xerocomus subilludens | reverse complement strand
GATTGGCTTATTCTGGGCACAGATATATTACAATCAGATGGATGACACTAATCCCTATGTCATTACCATGGGTAGGTCACTGTATTACAAGTTATGTAGTGCCGAATTGCATGGTGCAAATTGGCACATAGTTCTTAATCCTTCTATATGCTTCTTGTGGATTCAACACAAACGGGAGGCAAAGTACATGTCACTGGCTAGACAAATCATGCATGATCTTGTAAGTGTTTGCCTATAGCTGTGTTGTGCTCTGACACTCACTATTTGTCATAGATGCACAAGTATTGCAAAAATGACCCATCAATTGTACCACCCACCCAAACTCAAGCTCTTCCCAAGCTTCCACTATATGTAAAGACATTAACATGCTTCCAGCTCACAGATTATCCCATTTACCCCAGACTTGATACCCCTGCACCAATGTGGAGTGTCAAAGACAAGTTTGCAAAGTATACTTTGAGTCCATTGGTAATGGTAAACACCAACATCCTTGTATACTGGGAGGTATGTGTTACTCTTGCCTAAACTCCAATATGCTATGACTGATTCATACTATGGATAGGTTCATAAGTCTGAATTCCCTACTCTCTTTGCTGTTTCCATGGACTACCTTCCAATTCAGGTGTCTTCTGCTCCATGTGAACATGTCTTCTCATCAACTGGGGAGACTGATACCAAGAAATGAAACTGGATCACTCCTGTGCTGATGGAGGCTTTGCAAAGGCTGAAGTTCTTGTTAAAGAAGAAGCATCTTGACTTTATGACTGGTTGGAAGATAGAGAAAACTGTGATGCTAGGAGGGGGCAGGACAGAGGAGGGTTTCCAGCTGGGGATTTTGCTTGATTCTTTGTTGGGCAGGAACATCAAAACTGTGAGGGATGTGCCACTTAGTGGTGACATGGATTCTGAATAACTAGCCTATAACACTAACTTAGGGCTTGACTGTCTTGGCCTCAAATGTTTGTATGTGCTTCATGTACTTTTTGACATAAGCTCTGAAATATTATCTCACATGATCTTGAGTTGGCAAAGTCATTTGGAGTTTCAACTTCAATTAAATTGGTACACCTTGTGTTCACCACTGGTATACCACCTGCTTTGCATGCTCTCCTTGTTAGATTCAAGCAAATACAGCAGTGTGTCCAAAATTCAATATCCCAGCATTGCTCACCTACATAGAAGGCATAGATTTGGCAAGTTACTGGAGTCTGGGACTTTTGGTAAGTCACATCCTGATCCTAGCCTTTCAGTTTGCTTGATACTGTAGGAAATGTCTACTTGGGATGGGACATCAAAACAGGGCAGGATGTTGCACTTAAGCTTGAACCTACTCAAACACAACACTCTTGGCTCTGCAGTGAGCATACTGTTTACAAGGCCTTTTCCTGTGTGCCAGGTATCCCTACCATATACTAGTATGGTACAGAGGCTTCTTACAATGTGATGATTTTTGATCATCACATTGTAAGAAGCCTTGTTGGAGAAGGCAATATCCAAGTTCCATAACAACAACTTGGTTTTCTCATTCACCAATCAAATGGTACATTCTCTGTTCCATTATAGCCTTAAATGTGTAACACATATCTCTGGGGGCGCTTTTTCTACAGCTTTTATGTTTTGAATTATTGCACAAATGAAGTTACATCCATTGAGATGTTAAGCCATCAAACTTAATAATGGGCATGGGTGAGCAAAGCAGGTCTTTCTCATTGACTTTGGCTTGGCTCAGCTCTTTTGTGATTCCTCCACTTGTCTGAACATCCTGCTGGTGTCTGGGCTCAAAACTGTAGGCTTTGCATTGACCAGCAGCCATCTAGGTTGCACCCAATTATGCTGCGATGACCTTGAATCTCTCATGTATACTAATTTTATTTAGATCATGGTCACTTACCTTGGCAAGCCAACCTCATGGGAAGTTCCATTCTTGAGAAGAACCAGCATTTGTACCAAGAAACTCAATGTCCTCTAAATAACAAGACAATTGAGAAGTGTTAAAGTCGATCCTGATCTCATCTCATGACAAAACTCTGGAACTCCGGAGATAGTGTCTGGACAGGACAGAAGGAATGTTGGCTTCACCTTATGTGGTGCACCCTTGTCGAAGGTGAGTCCCCAGTATTTCAGAGGGGCAGGCATAAGGTGGAGGGGCAGAGGTCAGAGGTCAGAGGATCAGAGGTCAGAGGTCAGAGGATCAGAGGTCAGAGGTCAGAGGGTCAAAGGTTCAAGCAAGATGGGTCAAGGTTAATGAGCTGAGAGAGAACATGGCAAGAGGAGGACCAAATGGGCAAGGGGGGGAAATCAGAACTAAAATCAATATTTGAACTGAGGGTACAGGAGCAGAGTACAGAGTTTATATACAGAACTAAGTGACAGTATTGGCAATTCTGGCAGAGGTCCAGAGGACCCACCTGTTGTGAGAATGACAGCGTTGGCAATTCCAGATTATGTCTGGTAGCCCCTACATGTTGGAGGTGAGACACAGCAGTGATGATAGCCCCTTGGTGCCAACATCTGTCAGAATATTACAAATGGTCAAACGAGATATCAAAGATAGTCAAATAGTGAGTAAACATGTGCGAGTCCAGTGACTCAGAATGGTCTCATAAGCAAGAATGCTCCGGAGATGGTGGAAACAGAAGACTGGAGGTATGGAGTTGGACTTAGCGAAAATCATGGATATGACAATGACTAAGTTTGCTATATGTATTTTACAACATTCTTAGAAAATGTATCAAACTCTATTGAAGAAACTTAGATTGAAGAATAACTTGACCAAACTTATCCAAGATGATAACTTTGGGTCAGTTGTCCTTGCATATTCAATCACATATCATAAAAAAGATATCATTTATGTTGCTGTCACAGGGTCAGTGGCTATTGTTGAGTATGTCTGAAAAAAAATCCAAGTTCAAATCCAAACTTGGACTTAGTCACAAAGTTTGAACAGGAATGTGATACATATTCTAACTATGTAACTAGAATATTTTGGGGTATCTGATTTATCTACAAATTCTAATTCTGTTGCTGGATATGTATGAGTAGTGATTTAAAATCTGATTAAAGAACCAGTGAATAACCAGAACTGAATCTGACCTTAACCAATCATGAATGGACCATCAATGACCAAACACATTGATAATTGATGGTCATGGTCATGGTTCTACCTTTTTATTGAAAATGGAATGACTGTCCATGAACGTGCAAACTAGATATAGGATAACATGAATAGACCCCATATCAAGGACTTTGACCAGGTCTGTATCATAACTTGCCAACTCTTTATCCATCTTGTAAAGATCCTTGAAGTCTTGTAGGAAGATGTTCTCAGTCTCTTCTGAGTTGACCACAGCATGATCAACAATTCACATATACCATGCATACTTGAGAATTTGCAGTTTTTCAAACCTATCTGCTCCTAAATGTGAGTGATGGTCTGTTGCAATTTCTGCATCTGCTGAAAACAACTGTTCAGAGGGAACAGATGTTGCTGGAATTGAAGAATGGCACTACAAAATATAAGTCTTTTTTCCAGCCTATTCCTGCCCACTAAGAGCAACTGCTTTTTTCATGACCTCCAATGCTGCAGCAACAAAATAAAAATGAATCAAACAAACAAAAATCAGGTGGACATATGATGGTCAAGGTGAAAGCCCACTTGCAGTGCTTGTTTTCACTTAAGCATGCACCACAAGAATGTGATGAAAAGAGAAAAGACAAGGTATTCCAATCTAATGTACTTGTACACTTACCTATGCCTAGTAATCATTACAGGTATGGGTATACCTGCAGATTATGGCCACCACCACCACCACTGCCACCAAACTGATGATGACAACTTCTCACCACAACATGCCAGATGGAGTCCCATCATGCACCACCACCACCACCACCACCACTGCTACCGGACAGACAATGATAACATGACCCATTGTCATCACTGACAGAATGTTGATGGCAATGATGTCACCTCTTGTCATATCCCCTCGCTCCCTCTGGCCCCCTCTGTGGCCCTTCTTGCCCTTTTGCACCCTATCTGCCCCCTTGCACTTGCCTCTGGCCTCCTCTCACATGACATCTCACCCATATTGGCCAATTGATGCCCTCTTGATGTCCCATCTGGCCCCTTGCCTAATCTTGTGCCTCCTCTCATGCACTGTCTTTCCCCCTTCACCCATGGCATGCAACACCACAATAACAACAATGACAATGACACCCCCTTTGTGGCCCCTCATGCCCTTTTGTGCCCTCTCTGCCCCCTTGTACTTACCTCTCGCCCCCTCTTGCAGCTGTCTCACTCCCTCTGGCCACTTGATGCCCCATTGTTTCCCCATCTGGCCCCTCATCCAATCTGGCCCCTCATCTGATCTCATGCCTCCTCTCACATCTTGCCCCCTTCACCTATGACATGCAACACCATGACAATGACAATGAACCATTGCCATTGCCCTTTTATGGTGCCACACCACATAAGGATTATGGTGACCCCTTGATGCCCCTCTCACCCTCACCTCACCATCTCAAGCCAGACACCACCACCACCAGATGCATGACAGTGCAATGGCAATGTTACCAGTACTGCCACCACCACACTGTCACCAGATGGAGTCCTGTCACACACCACCACCACCACCACCCCACTACACAGGGTAGTACAGCCAGACCATCACTACATACAGCACCAGACTCACAACAGTGTAACGATGACACTACCAGTATCACATCACCACCACCTCCACTGCTACTGGACAGACAACAACAACAACATGATCTGTCACACCACCATGACATGGGATGGACCAACAATGATGATGACATGGTCTGTCAATGTTACAACCACCACCACCCCACCACTGGATGTAGAGCTAGAAGCTACAACTGGTCAGATGCAAGTCCAGGAGATTTTCTCACTGACATTGTAAATTCAAATAGAATACATTTCAATGAATGTTCAGTTAGAATGTATGACCATTAGATAGTATGTACAACACCCATATACCTGTGAGTAAGGGTCTGGTGTTGCATGTTTAAGACAAACTAGAACATGTTACCTACATGTTCCAGTGTCAGTCATTTTCAATGACTGGCCATGACTGATTGTAACCAATGCCATAACTGACAAGAACTAGTTACAAATGGATCAGTTTGGTCACTGCTACAAGGCCAAATTCTATGTAACTAATTATGGTCCTTCCAAAAAAAGAAGGGGGATCAAACTAAACTGGACCTTAAATCACTATGTATGAGTGGACCACTCAGGGGTGGTGAGTGGGCTTGTGAGTGGACTATTTGAGTGGGCTGTTGAGGGGAGAATGAAGGGCACAATGATTACCTGCAGCCCCCAATCTTTCAAGCAACATGCTATCCCAAGCAGAGCAATTGTGAAAAGGGTACTGGTCATTTCCTTCAATATAAGTAATGTCTGGGAATATATCTGTTGGATGGTGAAGGCAGGACAGCCAGTAAATGAAGATCAATATATAGTTGCTTTTTGTCAGAGATGGCAGTCCTTGTCAGTCATGTACTTTGGTGCTCATGCTTTGCCTATGGGAAGGAGCACATGGCACTGGCACCACAACCCATCAGCATGGACAACAGAAAATAGTCTGACTTACAGTGATCATTGCACAAGAGTGGTCAACAAGTGAGTGCTGTGTACACTGAGATTATAAAGGTCATTAGCTTATTGTATTGGAGATGGAAGGGGAGACAATTACTGTAACTTGCAATGATTGCAATAAAAATACTAAAGGTGGCAACACTTGTTGTAAATCGTTGTCTAGCAACCTACCTATATTGTAAAATTATTTTTGTAAGTCATTGTAAGTCATTGTATATAGTAAGAAAGACATGTACTTTGCCTTGCAAATTCTCTTTGCCATGGTCCTATGTGTCTGCACCATCTGTGGGAAAAGTGGAAGGGAAGTCAGCAAGGAAGAGAAATGGAATCATAAGCATGATGACTGCACTGAGTTTGCCTTGCAGCACTATAATAGAATATCTACTAAGGTAAATATAATCATCTTGGAATCTATTGACCAAGGATCTCTGGAAATCTATGTAGGGAAACATTTGTGAGGCAATAGATAAGCTATTGCTCAAAGATAATGTAAGTGATCCATCTTGTTTATGGTCACATGATGCAATCATACTGCAGAGCAGGTCTATTGAGGAGATCACACAAGATATCTTCAAAATAAACTTACATGACAAATTAATGGCTCTGGAACACCTGATACCCATAGGAGCAGCCACTACCACACCAGACATCATGCTGCCTCATCCAACACCACCACAAGACTCTTTAGATAGTACATTTGCAGCACTTGTGCTGGTCAACTATAAATTACTTGAGCCAACAAAGAATATTTTCATGTTGGTGGAGGGCCTAGATGTGCAGGGAGCACAGGAAAATGTGCAAAAGATGATGGAAGATCAGCTACTTTGGTTGACAGAGAGTGGACAAAACATTGCCCACCTGGACACCAGTGGGGATGAGACAAACAAGTTATTCTGTGGTGACTTGACCAGAAACATAGACAATGTTCATGTGGTGGTAATGAGCATCAAGTGACCTTGGAGGCTCAAACTCCAAGGGATAGCAATCAAAAGAGTAAAGCAGCAGAAATCATTCATGCTGGTGAGATATCTTCAAATATTCTCTTCAATCACTCATCAGATGTGGAATGCAAAACTTACCAAACCTTTTGTAATGCCAAACTGGCTATTCTTTTATCCATGCTCATCACACTCATTCTGAATGTTTTTGATCATGTCATGCAGCAACAAGCTGAGCATGTCAGAGACAGAGTCCATCAAGCTACTGCTTCAATCACACAAGTGATCACAAAGCTGCAAAGGCAAGTACATGACAGCTATATAAGTGGCCTTGATGTAGGAAAGAGGACCCACCTCATTTATGAAGATGGGATGGAGCAGGTCCATCTGCCTACCACACTTCACATTGCTGCTGAACAAATCAGAGAAACTGAAGAACACTGCCACACTGTGTAGGTCACATTGGAACTGGAAAGATCATACATGAGTCCAACCACAGGAGAAGCCCTGCAACAAATAACAAGGCAGCATCAAGGCTTCTCAATCTGGAACAGACATCCAGGAGAGTCCAAGTTCAAGGAAGCACAGTGAGATCTCCTGTCCTTGGGGTAGTTTTTGAGTAAATGAGGATGGGACTACAAGTGCCCAGCCATGCCTCAACAAAAGTTTGGACCTAACTCATCCAATGCATTGGGACAGACCTACAATCATTCTAGAACTGGATGAGGAGCTCTAGCTTGATTCAGCACTAGCACAAGAACCCTTGCAAAGGGAAGGAAAAGGAGAGCCACCCTATCATCAAAATGGTGTTGGTCTTCCTATTTGGTGCAATACATGAAGGAGAATCATGTGAAGAATGTAAGGCATAATAAATGAATATAACTAGGAATATCCTAAACAAATTCACCAATCTGGAAGTAGTACTGAGATATCTATCTCAGTTGGCAAAAAGATGCTATGATGAGGGATGGAACAAGGGAAATAATGTCCCACCTCAGGAGAACCCTGACAGTCTCCAGCACATGATGAGGGCAATGCAAACCCTCACAAAACTAGTTGCAAATTACCAATGTGCCATGTGCACAGTAGGTGAAGGATCCACTGATTGTGTGAATGCACTATTGTGCTGGGGTGGAACTGCCATTGAAGTCCAATGTTGCATCAATGCATTCAATAGCATCAACATAGGAAGCCTACAACTGGAACCACAAAATATATTCATGTAAGATGGTGACATGGGGATAGGAACCCCATTTGCAGAGGTACTAGTGTCACAACTAGGACTGCTGGAGTGCCTGATATAGCATTTAATGGATATGCACCAAGCAAGGGTAGCATTCCAGCAAACAGCTGAGAATGAAGGTTGGACCATCAGGTATGCAATGTGTGCTAAGATGCAACCTGCAACTATAGGTCAGAGGCCACAAGTACCCTCAAATATGTGGAATCGCACAACATTGCAAATGGAATCAAATGGAATTATGGCATATACCATGATTGATTGATATGTGGAGTACTTGTAATTTTGTTTGCTCAGCATTTGCAACTGTAATGAAGATGAAAACCTTTGAGTTAGAGCAGCAATGACACTGCAGTTAGGCTGCATAGGTAGCCACTCTAAGATATCACATGGTGCAAACACCACTACTATTATTGGCAGACTCTCTGCAACAATATATGTTGACATAGCAAATATTAATTACTATGATTGCATTCTAGAGATACCATTCCTGCAGGAATATGGTGCAGTCCTAGACTTAGTGGTAAATCACCTCATTCTTTGAGGGGGTCATTCTGCAAAATTGGAGCAGTATATTGCTGACCACAGTGAGCATTAGGCACATACTAACTCATATCCAACTACTCATGCAAATTGACTCACTCACCCTAGCAGGCAACTCAAGCCCATACAGGGCACTTGGGGGGAGGGAAATGAAGGAGAAAAACCAGATGCTGGTAATCTGGACAAACTTGGTGCTGCAATATCAAGATTATTCACTGCAATACAGACAAAAGACACCCAGTCCACATCAAAAGGATGTTTATTAACAGATGAGGAAATCCCTCAGTTGCAACCAGAATGGTTTACACAATACAAACACCATTTGGGAGGTGCAGTCCTGAAACTCCATCCATTGAGGGAAGTGAATCACCAAATCCCATTGCTCAACAAACACAAATAGTATGCATACCACCTACCCCACTATCTGGATGTGCTGGAACAACAGCTATCAGACAAAATCCAAATGTACACAGATGTAGGATGGTGGGAGATGAAGAACATCTGACAGGCCATGCCAATGCTCTGTATCAAAAGAAAAGACTGGAAAACTGTGAACCATCATTGACTGTCCCAAGGGAAATGACAATACTGTCAAGGACATCACACCTTTCCCCAATCAAGATCAGATCAGGATGAACATTTACTGTTTGAGGGTCCAGTCCTGAGAATGGTCAAGAATCAAGGACCAGACCAGACTAGACTGATTTGGAACCAGTCCATGGTCCTGTTCCTTAGCTTGTTTTAGTTATACTGGTCCCAGTCCTGAATAATTTCAACATTACAACAGACACATAAACATCACATTACCTAAGGCTAATTAGCTTGCCAAACTGTGTGTGAATGGCAAGCTAATTGGCCTGAAAATCCCATTTCCTCACTTATTCCCAATAAAACCTCCAACAATCATGAATACTCCCATTTTGTAGACTACCAAAAAAAGAATAATGGATGAGCTGACATAACAACATCAATTGTATGTGAGCTAGCCACTTCCTGCCCAGGTACCACACTGTCCCATGTATGTGGCACATGCTGAATGATGTGTGACAATGTTTGCTCACTGTCTCCCACAGTAAGCACAACATATCATTATATCTCCCTTAGTTCTACATTGTTTTCATTCATTGATGGGGCTTTTGACACTATTTTTTGATGTGAACATGATGGTACCATTAATTTCCCACCATTTGTTTGTTTTAATGTCTCACTGTTAGTAGCCTTGACTCTCCTTCCATGTCACATGGTCTTGTTGGCTAATCTCTTTCCCATATGCTTTCCCAGGCTGCAGATAAACACCTTATGCCTCCCACTCATGCACTAGGCATCTTCCACCATGTTTAGGTGACTGTAGGGAGTGCTGGGATTGGTGTATGCAATCTTCCACTGTGTTGCTTGCTTCTAAATACTATACAAGTCAAATAATGCATGCAATTCAAGCCAAAAAACAATGAATTAGATGTGATGAATGACAAGTAGACATATGATGTTCAGACCTCTAATAAAGCTTTGTTTCCATGCTGAGTGGCAGCACACCTAGTGGTTCTCTTCTTTGCTTGATCTGAGCATGTCTTCCTTGCTTTTCCTGTTACCAAGACTGGCTGACCCCCCAAACCAGAGAGGTGTGGCTAGACTCTGTGGCAGAGAAAGAGAAGGTAGTTGTTGATGGCAGGGAATCACTGCAAGCAGGAGGACAAGGAGGATTTAGTGTGGCAAATGATGATGATGATGCATTATTGTTAGAACTGAGGGAGGCAGGTGAGAGGGATCCATCTCACCTTGAGGTCAGGGGACATCACCTGTTTCTTCTTCTCTGACACTCTGGGATTGGCACCTTAAGTCAACTATCATCCCATTCCTTCCATTCTGCAGGTGTCATCTTGTGAAAGGATGCTGTACCATTTTTCCAAGCAGTGTG
>JBBPQO010000512.1:0-10254 GCA_038092535.1 Xerocomus subilludens | reverse complement strand
GACGCCACACGTCAGTCATCCATGGCGTGTTCGGACCCAGATGGGCAGGCGAAGTGTTCGTATTTCCTCGCTTTCATGACGCCATCTTCCTGTGTTCATTATTTGTCCATAGTACGCGAAATGTTGCGTTTTTCACAGGATTTGCAGGAATGCCGCAAGATTTTGTTTGCCAAGTGTGTATCTTCCGCATTCACGCACATCCAGTTTGTTGATTCATAACCTCTATATTAGGTACTTCTCGACCTCCTCAGATCTCTCCCTGACCTCATGGACGACTGAAGAGTCGGGTGCAATGAATAAATGCGGACATTGTGACAATTGCACGCGTTCCGCGGGTGCAGTGATTCACAAGGACGTCACCTTCGAGGCATGGCAGACTCTCAAGATCACTCAGGCCGTTGACACAGAAGGAGGGAGGGTAACAATCTCCGGATTATGTGATCTTGCGAGAGGGGCGGCCAAAGGTTCCTTCGAGGCTGGAGGTAAGCGGAAGAAGAATAAGGAGATACACCAGTTGGATTACGACGTCGTCGCGGGTGGAAAAGTCGTCCTGTCAAAAGAAGTATGTTATCGCTGTCTCCTTAATTTCCCATTTTTCCGAAAATGTCCTCTGTCATGGACTGCCCCTTTACTTTCCCTTTTTTCAGGAATTGACATTTCAAGGGTTTCTAGGATCTCGAAACGCTTATCGTGCATTTACTTCTCTCGCGTTATCTCGGCGAAGATTTCTCGTCCACTTCGTACACCGTGAACGTGTATATCATACCAGGTGAACTGTGTCTTCGGCTCACCCGACTCACGCGCAACGACATACTGGCCGGAAAGGGGCCGCGCATCCATTGTTCGTTCAGACAGCGCCAACGGAGATCTCCAACGAAAGGTACCACTGCAGATAAAAAGCGGAAACAGCAAGCGCCAGCTGTGGCGGGATCATCGCAGCTGACCCATCCGCAGCAGATTACGAGGAAACGACCATACGATTACGTTACGTGTTCAGAAGAAGGCGAGAACGAGAACGAGAACGAGAACAATCGGCTAGTAGATATTGTCGACGGAGTGGAGGACTTCACAGATGCGATGCGTGTGGTCGATGAGGTGCCATTTTTGGATGTGGAGAGTAGTGAAGATGAAGGGTGTGGAGATTGGGAGTACTCACTACGGCCCTTGACAAGGTCAATGAAGAAGCAGAAAGTGTTCAAGGGTCCTCCAGCAAAACAAGACTTGGATGGAGAGGTGATATCATTGTCATCTGATTAAGCATCAGTATCTTAGGAAAAGTCTTTTGTAGACTGAAGCCTTTTTGATATTTGTTATGCCAAGCTCAATAAGCCAAAAAAGTTATTAAGCCAGATTGTCAGTACCACCACAGCATTGAAGAACTTGAAGAACAATTTCAACCCATGGAATATTGCCCCACCTGCAAAAGCAGCCCATGCTATCCAGGAAGACAGCTTGTCAACTACAAAGGGTCCACCCACTCCCCAGGGAGAGGAGAGTATCCATAAAGGCAAGGACACATCTGTCTCTTGTCAGGTATTCATCTGCACCAAGGAGGAGGAAGACTGCACACATAGAGATGTAGAGGTCATTGTTATCCATGCAAATAAAAAGCAAGACAGCTCACCTTAAACAGGTCTTGCGGAAGAGCTCAAGAACTTGATGAAAGAGTGGACATCAGCAGTGTATGCCTTCTTCCATTCCTGGCCCACAATCATTGATGTTGACAGATGGTGTGCATACAACTTCAAGTGTGCAGCATGTGGCTGCAACTACAAAGTCAAAGTTCATCAGTACAATGACACAAAGGATGCAAGGTCAACAAGTGACTTACAGAAGCACATCAAGCTGTGTAAGGGCTGGGGGAAAGAGATCCTGGAGACTGCAGATCAGGCCAAGAATGCCAATGAGGTAAAGAATAAATTGATCAGGAGGTTTCTGCAGGATGGTACAATCATGGCCTTGTTTGAAAGAAAGGAAAAAGGACAGGTGACTTATATGCACTGGCAGCATACCCACAAGGAGATACAGTATGTTGTTTTTTTGCCACAAAATCAGATGTACCCTTGATTGAGTACTTGTTAGTGCTGAAATTGTAGGCTGGGTCAGCAAGAACTAATGCCCATTCAATATTGTTAGTGATCAAAGCTTTTGTGTGTTGATGAAGACTGGACACCCTAAATATTACTTACCCTTGACAAAAACTGTATGGAGTGATGTTTGTCTGGTGTTCATGCACACCACCTGACAACATGTGGCAAAGATACTGCAGGAATACAAAGGCCATATCAGTTTCACTACAGATGCATGGACCTCACCTCACCATCATAGCTGTGGCATTTTGTGTCCAGATGAAACATGAGGGCCATTCACTAGCATTTCCACTGGATATTGTGGAGGTTGCAAAGGTTGGTTATCATTGCTTTGGGTTGCTTTGGGGTACTTACTGGTGCCTAGTCCCATACTGGACTTACTCTTGCTGCCATTTTCACCCAAATGCTCAAGGACTATGAGATCTCTGATAAGGTATGCCAATGGGTTGCTGTTGTTTTTACTCACTTGACCAATTCATGTTAGATACTTGGTGTAACATATGACAATGCATTCAATAATGATGTTATGATGCAAGAAATGATGCATTATGTAGATGAATTTGCTGGCCCATCCATGCACACTGGTCATTCAGTGCTTCCTGCACATTATCAATCTAGTTGTGAAAACACTTAAAAAGAACAATGGAAGTACTGATTGGACCACTGCCAACATCATGGATGATCTACAGTAAGACAAAATACAATGCTGGGCTTAGCATAGAAACAAACAAAGAAAAACAGAGAAAAGAAATATAACAGCAGCTATCATTCCAGCATTCTCAACCAGGAACTCATATCATACACTTACAATCACACCTTCTTACCTGCCATTTGTACTGCCATCTCTTTTGCCAAACAAATACTAAACTGCTATTACTCCTGCACAGATAGCTCAGAGGTATATTGAATCATTATGATCCTTTACTCTTGTCACAAATTGACCTATTTCAAAAATGCACACTGGGAGTCTGACTGGATTCAAACTGCAGAGACTTTTCTACACAAAGAATTCAAAGCACTTGTATGCCTCTAGTGAAGATCTCTTGGACTCAGACCACTCAAACATGGAAACACCTGAGAAGCCAACCACAGATACTCATGCACCTGAAAATCTTTTTGACAACATTGATGCTTTTGTGCTGTCCAATGTGGGAGATCTCCACAGTGAAATTGATTGTTACCTTACTTCTGACATTGAACATGTGGATAACCCCCTCAATTGGTCGTTTGACTATCATGCTGTATATCCCAGACTATCATGCATGGCACTCAACTATCTTACCATTCTCCCCACCTCCATTGATGTTGAGTGGCTTTTCAGCTGTGGTTGACTCCTCCTGTCTTATGTTAAGTCACCTTTGTCAGTCAACTTGACATGTGCACTTCTATGCCATGGTGCATGGTGTGTACTTGGGCTCATCAAAACAGAGGATGTTAAGAAGGTTAGCTCCTTGCCAGATGTTGATGATGACTCAGAGGAAGTACTGGATGATGTATGGGATAGGATTAATTGGAAAATAGTATTATATCTCTCTAGTCTCTACTATCAATTGATAACCCTTGGGTATCCTAGAGTATGAGTACTGATATGGGTGTCTTTCTTGCAGACCTGTGTGTGACCCAGCACCCACATTGGAATATGGGTATATTAGAGGGTGTGAGTATGGGTGCCAATACAGTCACCTGTGGGTATACCTGTAACATTGCCTAATGATAACCAGGTAATTCTATGTCTACAGTAGTTTGAATGATGTCTAATGGGATCCCAGCAAGCCCATACCATCCCAAATGGTCTCAGATCTAGATATACACCTTGCACCTTGCTCAATAGCATATGAAGCTTACAAAAATGTACAAGAACAATCACAACAAAGACATTACATATATTGGGCCATTGGGCCATCAGATGCCACTATTCTGCTCACTCCAGCTATGATACTCAACTGGGCTTATTTTGAAATTGACCAGAGCTGGAATTGAACTGGTAATCTCCTAAGTTTATACCAGATGCTCTAACCACTGAGCTATATGGCCAGATACTAGTATTAATGCCAGGTGTGTAATCTAGCATACTTCATAAAGTGCCTGCCTATAGGTCTTATGCTAAATGCACAGAATACACACTTTAACAATAGCTTGTGCTTTGGTATGTACTCTGTAAGGTCATGCCAAAAAAATCTAATTAGCCTCTAGGAGGAGGGGTAGGTGACATTGAACATGCCACCCAATATTCCCTCATTCAATATTGCCAACAAGGCACTATTTTTACACCCAGAACACAAGTTGCAGACTCAGACCACTTTTCAATCACTGCCATCTCCAAATCCTGGGCCAGACATCAACTTGCTTACATCAGTTCTGCTTCTTCAGATGCTAGCCAACTCTGACTTACTTTCTCAGTCCAGGACTTATAGTCTATCTGCTTCAAATCTGGTGACACTTGTCCTGGTCTCTGCAACACCTGTTTATAATGTCTCAGAAAGATCTACCTCACCTCTGATTCCATCCCCCTTATAGTTCATGCAGTTTCTGAAGTATGCTGAAGTAGAGCTTCATATCCACAATACAACTGTGTATGAGTGGAGACTTGCAGCACAGCACATTAGTCCAGATATCCTTCCCAAAGTTGCCAACAAGATGCTTGCTATGGAGATCAGAATCCTAACTGATGATATAATCCATCTGAAATAGGGTTCTATAGTCTGGTGGAATTGTCCCAGTATGAAGCTGAAGCATAGCAATCCAGATCAGAGCACAATAAGCCAATCAAAGTCACCTACCTGTCCTTCATAGAGGAAGTTTGTATACAAGAAGAAGTTTCATGACAGTAGTGCCTGCTGCATCACTGCACCACCAATGATACCTGGTGATGGTGAAAATGGACCAAAGGACTATGACATTTGATGTGAGTCCACAGATCACAGTGCCTAGCTTCCTGTTCCAAGAGAATATATCATTTGTGAGGATAATGAGGCCACTTTGGATAGCATCTCCAAACAATCTCTATATCATTTATCTGATTGTTATACATTCTGATTTGTCTTGGATTTGTCACAAAGGCCATCATACATTCATTGCAATAGAAATCCATGATGCTTTACTTCAACAACAGTATAAAAGTATCTTGCACTGCATAATGTAATCTAACACTCTAAAATGTCCCTTTGCCTTGTTAGGGGTGGTGCTCTGACAAGCATGAGTGATTGTGGTCATTGAGAAGTTGTCAGAGTGGCACTGAAAGTATGCCTTGATAGCAGAGAAAGCTTTTTTGATTGGATTGTAATTAGGGGAGTAGAGAGGAAGAAAAATAAGCTTGCAAACTAGCAGCAGTTAGTACAGAAAGAACAACATAATGAATTGATGCACAGTATATGTCTATAATGAGCACATAGACCTTCTTGATCTCATGAATATGGCAGTTGTCCATGAAGATCATGCTGTGGAGACCAGGATATGGGTTGGTAAAAGACATTGATATCAAAGATAAGTCAGTATAAGACATCAAATCATAAATTTATCATATGCTCCTCCAAAAATCTCATGAAGCCAGCCCTTCAATGTCATAGGTGATAATGCCATTGAGAGTGATAGCAGGAATGATAGAAAATCTTATGCCTTGAACAAAACTCCTCTTAACCTGGTAGAAAACTCCTCTTGTTGACCATTCATATTGATGGATGGATGTTTATTTATTCTTGGCAGCTTTATTGTTGAAGACAAGCATATTTGAGTCCAGGACTTCTGTTGCAAAGATATTGAAGTGCTTGAAGAAGGGTGGAGAGCAGGGCAAATTTGTGGTGCTTGGCCCAAAGTTTGCACTAAAGCTCATTGTAGAAGTGAAATACTCTATATATGCAGAGGCTATTTTTCTGCCTTTTCACAGGTTGTCTAGCATTATCAAGGCTTTCTGATACTGTCCTATGCCCATCTGAGTGCAATCCAGATTGAACCTGTATGTATCCAATGCTTTCTGATGATCTCTGGACATATATATTGATTTCCAGTATCTTTTTGAAGGTTTTTTGTTTTTATTCCACATTTTTGCATATTCAGACTCACTGGATTATATAATCATAGTCCAGATTGTATTTCCTTTCATACTCCACCTATTCCATCCTTATTCTGTCACTGGCAGATGTTGTGTTGTGGTGTTGCCCTTGATTTACATTTTGTGACATTCTGGTGATGGTTGCAATCATTGCAATCCAGATTTTCCAGACTATGATGCTCGTCATCCAGACCTTCCAATCCATTGGCTATATGTCTGTTGTCAACAATTTTGAGTTACACCTTGTGATGCTATTCTTTGATGTCACAATGGTTTTCAAATTGTAGACAGTCCTGGGAAATGCATGGACTATAAAGCTTTGTCTTTGAGATTCAATAAATCCTCTTTCACCCATGTGCACTGATCACCTTTGTCTCTTCATTTTGTTTCAGCTCATTCTTGTCATTTTGTATCTGGTCCTTGTTTTCAACCAGATTATCATTCCTGCTCTACATTCTTAGTTTGGATTTATCTGGTCCTATCTATCTGCTTGCTCACATCATCCAGGTTCAGACCAGATTCAACTGGGCTCTATTCTGGCTATGGTTTATTGTCATGAACTATTTCTCACTCACAATTCTATACTAGAGCCCATTGGGACAAGTATATCTTGCACCCACAGTCATTTATCTGTCTTTCATTATCAAGATAGATGGTGCTGCAATGCTGGATGATGGTGAAGATGAAAGCAATGTCAGCTGAGTTAAGGAGTTAGTGGCAACCAGTCAAGCAAGTGTGTCTACATAGGTTGGTACCCATGCCATATCTTGAGTACAAATCAAGGGATCTGTAAACAAGTGACTTCTTGATGCCTAGTATGTGACAGATATCCTTGATACTAAGGTTGTTATCATACAAGAGCAGTATTTGAGCCTTATTGTTGGAAGGCACAACATAGCAGTGTTGTTGACAGAAAGTTGAGCCAATTCATATGGACTTGACACATAGTAGACTACATCAGCAAGCCCTATTTCAGGGGCTTTGTATAGTGCCACTATAGTTTTCTACAAGCAGAGCCCAGGCATAGATGGTGGTGATGTGGCTGCTACATGACTCAGCTGCATGTGCCACCCAGCTGTGCCTAGGGTCCTTTTCTGGCTGTCATTGTGTTTTCCACATAGATTAGTTTGGATCTCCACTCTATTGCCAGAAACCCACCATGACATAAGTGGCATTCACAGTAGATTCTGAAATGCCCTGGAATGCTCTGAAGGTTTAAGTAAACATGGGACAGATTAAACTCAGGCTCCTGCTGAAGCCATGGCATACAATTTACTTACAGTGGCTCAAATAAATGTTTCAATGTTTGCATGCTTTGTACTAAAGCCAATAATTCCCAAAAAACCACTAATAATAACCCTAGATTATAAGTGTATGAAATGCAATACACACACTTGGCTTTCTGCCACTGCAAGAATTACAGTGGCTCAAATAAGTGTTCCAATGTTTGCATGTTTGTACTAGAGGCAATAATCCGCAATAACCACTAATATTAACCCTAGACTATGAGTGTATGAAATGCAATACACACACTTGGCTCTCTGCCACTGCAAAGATCAAGGGATTTGGATAACATCTGATAAAATGGTAGCCATTTCAAATGATAACTCATTGGGACACTTATTTGAACATGTATATTAAATAGTAGTATCTTAGTCAGATCATGGGATATTGGCTATTGTTTTACTAGCCAACACTTAATATTGTTCATATAATGTAGCTACATCAGGATAGCACTGTATCTCCCATTACTGTCACCATAGAATTCATTATTATTGGCCAAGTTTATAATAACCTTAATTTCTTGAAATTGGATCAATCTGATGATAAAGTCATGCTGGATCCTATTCTAAATAAGTTCACCATCAGTGGAAAGATGATCACACTTGATTTTAGCATAGTGGATATTAAGAATCTTATGGGCTTTTGATAGGCTAATATTGCTTCCACAGGGTTGAAAATTGTCCTGAATGTTAGAGACTATCATATCATTGAGTATACAAGCCAGCTATATTGCTTCTTGTGTTGTACAGCATCATATTTGAATTTAGTTCTGATTCTTGCTGATATACTTATCTACTGGCTGTTTTAGAAGAATTGATGGATGAAGTCAAGTGTGCATGCATGCTTGACAAGCCAGATAAATCTTTGATGTGTGCACCTTTGATCCAACTTCTTGATTATTTTGCCAATCACTGACCACAACTATTCCACAAAAAGCTGCACATTGATCCACCAATCTGATGATATACTAGACCAAATCAGCAATCACCCTGTTTTCCATAACAATTCAAACAACAAACATTTACCTGTTGCCCTATAACTTTAATATTTCTCAATCAAGCAGGTTACTATATCTCTAGAAGATATATTGAAATGGGCAGCAGTTAGTATGGGCTCAGTCATAAAATGTACTTACTGCATCATGGCTGCAATACTGGGTCAGCATGATATCTTCATCACATTTCCAACTGAAGAATCTGAGGAGCTGAAGACCACATGGAAGTATACAGAGAGCATGACTTGCCATGCCTGGAGAAACAGTACCTTTGCTGCAGATGGATCAGCAATCAAACTATATCAGAAGCCAAGAATATATGGCAAGACATTTTACAACCAGAAATCTAATTATTCTTTCAATTTTCAGATATGCAAACTCTTAAAGTTATAACTCAATATCTTACCTTGTTATAACAGCTTGTGATTGTTCCACATAATCTTGCTATTGTGGACTATGCATTGGGTCAGCCAGGAAGCATCCAGGGTGCCTATGCCTTTCAACAAACCTGAATTCCCTGTAAACATGCAACACTTCTTCCACCAGGTCACTGGACTTGGGCTGACACAGCTTATCCAGTAGAGAGGTGATGCATTGTTCTGTTTAAGAAGGTGAAGGGAGAAAGATTGTCATAGAAACATAACCTGTATAATCAATATATTTCGAAGGTACTTGATATAATGAAGGGGAAAATCACCTTTAAACTGATTTTTTAATTGATAGTGATGAGTGCATGTTCAGCATGCATTTTCTGCCATAAAAGGATGGTTTCAATTACTATGTAAACTTGATCACAGATCCAATCACACAAAGACTTACATATTGCAATTTATTGGGTTGAGTGCTGCTTGATACTTCATAACATGATAGTCTGCTTTGAGGAGTGGCAGGGTAACTCATCAATGCAGTGAGCTATGGAAGAAGAGAAGGGGTCAGTTGAAGATGATGATAACATAGTAACCTGTGAAGTGGAAGGAACAGTATGTCAGCATAATATTGCCTCAGTTTCAAACTGTCATTTTTTATCTCATCCATTTTATTGTAGATCTCTATACATGTAGGAATGGAAATACAGTTTCTGGCAGTGGCTATCAGATAAAAAAAGAATCATATGAATTGGACCAGCCATTATTGAGATATTTCATTTAAACTATTTTTGGTTTCAATAAAACCAGATGCTAATGTTGCATGTATATCTCATGAATGAATGGAATTGTGTAATTGTTTTTTCATCTGACAGATACATATATTAGCTACATTTCATTCACTGGAAGTATTAAGATCTATTTAAAAAATGGCCATACTAGAATCAAAGCTGCATCAACAACCACAAAATTGAAAAACCAAACTATGGCAACACTATGACAGTCAGCACTTTCAGAAAAATATAATTCACCATCTTTTTGCACAGTGACATCTTGGATAGAAAAACTCTACATGTTTGACATTGGAAATACATAGAAACATGAGTTGCAGCATATAGAAGAAAAAAAAATGATATTACACAAAGTGGAGGGGGCCAACAATAAACTATGATGGAGAAGAACTGAGGGCTTCATCAACTCTGCCAATTTAACCTTGAGATAAAGAGCCTCAGCCTCTTTTATGTAAGTGTTAGCCTTCACATGCTTGAGCTTGTTCTGGCCAACTTCAACTCCTGTGCTCACAGTAAATAAGTTTAGTGTTAGCACAATCATTAGCTTGTTTCTCCTTAAAGAACAGGATCTTTTTCTCCTTCATATGAAAGTTCATCCTTGCAATGTAATGTTTCATCTTCCTAGTGCATGAAGACACTTTGAGCTGCCATAGCAAATTATTCAGTGGGCATCAGGCATGGC
>JBBPQO010000511.1:0-10256 GCA_038092535.1 Xerocomus subilludens | reverse complement strand
CCCTAGTGTCGGAGCAAGCCGGGTGCTCCTGAAACTACACCGCGGATTCCCCTGGAATTCGAAGAGCAACTTGGGATAGGTAGCCGCAAGATTGAGCTCGACTGGGACGCCCAGTAAGTTACACAAGGCGCACTGCCAAATTCTCCCACAGCCTTTACATATGGTGCGCTCCGCAGCTAGTACCTTTTTGATCTGATCTCCCTCCAATACATGGTCGATCGTTTCAAATGCATCGGCAATCTGTCGCATGCAGCAGCACATATGGAGTCAGTATGGCTGTTGAGCAAACAGTACGGTCAAAATACTCGATGCAATCTGACGGCTGTAATACAAGCATTGAGAGCATATCAGATCACACAGGATCGACTGGGCACCCACGTCTGGTACGCGTGTCATAACCAAAGAGTATAAAACTACTTTTGATGCAAACCCTCTTTCCCCCGGCTGAGATGGGACATGAGTTGATGGATGCAACACAACCATACCCGGCGCATACTCCAGGCAGAACCCTCTCTTGCCGTACGCGCAGCCGGCCGAGATGTCTCGAGTCGATTGCTTCAAGTTCAAGCTTACGTGTCACTGATGGGCCGCACCGGCCGCGTGCAAGTTTCGTTTGTATTCTTCTAGACCGTATGTGCCGTGTCATAAGGAGTACCACGAGGTAGAGATCACGTAGATTACACATTCCTGACATCGCCGCTGACAAACGAGGACTGTTGGATATTTACTATCGTTGGCACGACGCGTTTTGCAGAATTTAAGTCGGGTGAAAACGTCGTCCGAAACGCGCCAATCAGCAAAATGGCCACGCCCTTAGCCGGACTTAGCGCACTTAGAGCTCCTATGGGAGCGCACAAAAAGATAGTAAACTAGAGTCCAAAAGTAGCTCACTTGTTCATGTTTTGTTAAGTAACTAGCCGAGTCTAGCCGAGTGTAACAGCACAGCCCCCATTTTCGGCTAGAGGTGCCTCTGAGCTGAAACTCGGCAAGCCACACATGCTGTGGCATCTTGGCACATTTGGTTGTGAACTTTCGGTGTCCAATTCAGAACCTTGACCCATCGATTGCCTCATGTCAATGGCTTACAATCACCATCCCCCTCCTCTGCTTCCTACAAGCAATAGAGGTCACCTTCTGCTCAGTTTTTCTACTCTTGTCATTCTTTGTGGTATCAAGTCCCTCAAACTCCAGACTGGCATGAAGGGCAAATGGGCTTACTGGTCATCTCAAGAAGTTCATGTCATGCTCAATTGTCTGATTGATTACAAATACAAGATGGGGCAAGCCAGCATATTTTCCAAGAGCACCTTTGCAAACATTGCATGCACTTTGTGTGCCACTGATAAGGACACATCTAGTGTGTCTAACAAATTTGTGTTGGTAAGATGATCTTTAGGGGCTGGAGACCACTGATTGGTATCTTAACAGCTCAAAAGAGTCTGGAATTCGATTGAGGGTTACAACAGGCATTCTGGTGTTCCCCACTTTGATCCGACATATGGTGTATGTATCTATAATCAAACCAAGCGAGATCCAACAATGGGAGGAATATCTGGGAAGTGGAACAACTGAGGTAGACTCCCCTCCCTTTCATCAAACTGTTGTACTCATTCTTTCAGAGTAAAGACATGGCTGTGTTTGGAAACTGGGGTTGGAAATTCTACTAGAAGATGTCATGCCTTTTTCCAGATGGCATGGCCACAGCTACTGGCCATTTTCTTTCTATGGCAGCAGAGATGCCTGACTACTTTTCTGCAGTAGCAGGCTCTTCACAAGCTTCACAGGTGTTCTTTGACAATGATGATAATGAGGTCAATTTGCCAATGGGTTGTTGAATTTCAAGCACCTTCATTTTACTCCCATGCTGCACAGCCCATGTCCACACAACTTAGAGTTAATCAACTGCTTGAGCTTGGACAAGACATGGCCTCAAAAAATTCGTCTATTGTTCTTGGTGCAGCCAAGAGTTCAATCTCAACCTTCCAATGGGTTCAAGGTACTGTGTCTACTCCTTCAGGGTCTTCTCATGGCAGTATAAAGTTATTAGAAGTGTCTGGCTACCCCCTCCCCCCATCATCTTGTTCAAGCCTTGTTGCCTCTGGTGGTGGGATTACCAAGGCCAAATCGAAGGGTCGGAGTTGATCCCCTTCAGCAATCACTACCTGGTCTGGCTCTGTTAGCTTGTCAGCAGCTGCCAGTAGATGCTCAAAGGTCACACAGGCACAGTCTGCTATGGCCAATGCTGTTGCCATCATTGGCTTATCAGGGGTGTTGCCTCATACCATGGACCACATCAATGGGCTCTTTAACAGTGAAGCCCAATCAAAGGACTCCAAGGTCATTACTATGCCTGCCAGTGGTCATGTAACTTGCACCACACACAACAAGACCGATATCTTAGGTCAGGTGACCACTATGCTTGATAATGACATCCACATTGACCTTGCTATTTGAGCAAAGTTCATTCATGGGTGTATCCTAGATCATAATGTTGCTTGTGTATACTTAGGGTGTAAAAACTCAGAGTTTCAGCACATGTGTGTGAATGAGTGGTATGCAAGCAAATATCCTCAACCATAGCAACCAGTGTCTCTCCCTTCCACTTTCATGTTGCCTTCAGTTCCTTTCATGGAAGCTGAATCAAGCACTGCAGGACATCTCATGATGGGGGCACCAGATGTGTTGGGTGATCCAAGCATGACTTATTACAATACAGGTACCTTTGGGCTGTATCAAGAGCTTTATGCTACTGCTGGACAGTTCGATGATGCATTGTCATATGCTTTTGATGGCCCATTGCCTGACTCATCATCATACATTCCTGGACAGTTTATGATGTCATCTACTTATGGACAGTTTCAATTAGATGACCCATTGTATGAATACAGCTTGTAGCTTTCATTTATTTCTTTGTTGTTGTAGTCCAAATGTTGTAGTCCAAACATGCTGCCAATGTAGCATTACAATCCCATGTGTGATTGCATATCAAGATCTTCATAATTGACATCAGCTTCATTGTGTGGCAGCCCATCCAACTCCAAGTCCTCCAAATCTGAGGTGCAAGCCTTCCAGAGAGCACAATATGTATCCCACATTTCATCTGCGATTAGCTCATGAGCTTTCACATTGCCACCCTTGGCATCACCCATCTCTTCTTCATCATCCTCAGGAATGTTGTGGTGGTTGGTGTCCACATCAAATTCATAACAATGTATATAGTTGTGTACTGCACAGAGGGTGGCCAGAATGTGAACTTGAATCTTGATTGAGAACTTGTGTGGAAGCTGAAGAATGCAAAAGTGGTTTTTGAGCACCCCAAAGGCCTACTCAATAATGTTCTGCAGTGATGCATGTTGTAGATTGAATAACTCTTGCTTATTTACCAGCCTAAAGATGATTAGTTGAAGAAATGAGAATAAACAACTTACTGAACATTGGCCTGCCCCCATTCAGCCAAATGATAATGAACATGTCAATATGGAATAAGTGATGATTGTCTAGAAGGATATCCAAGGTCAGCAAGGAGATACTTTCCCTTTGGATGTTGAGACCATGTCCAAGAGCAGCATTGAATATCCTTGCATCTGAAGCTGAACCTTCCCAGCCACATAGAGTGTACTTGAATCTGAGATCAAAGTCACAAACAAGGAGTGAGTTGTGTGATAAGAAACCCTTTCAGTTTCAAAATGGGACAACTGCACAGCCAGGTGGTGAAATGGGGATATGGCAACCATCAATGGCACCCACTGCATCTTTGAAGAAGGGCCAAAACTTTGGGTTGGATTGTATGAATGGTGAAATAGAATCGTTGATGGGTGTGGTGAATTTAGTGTATACAAGTGGTGAAAAGAAAATGAGGACCATTTTGCAAAAGTATCTATTAAAACATCAGTAGAAATCATTGCATGTTGTACTGCTTACCATGATAACGGATCATTGGACCACTGGGACCATTCTCTGACATGCGTTATTGTAAGTCTGGTAACACAGGTATACAAGAAAATGGCCAGTTGTTCTTCCAATAAATCTGAGCACAAATTGATGTGACCATAGTCTCTGAGAATTGATACAAGGTGTTCAAAGGTGCTGGCATGCATTCCAAGTTTGTTTCAGATGCATTCTGGATGGCCAGTGAGGAGTTCCAAAAGCCAACCTTCACCAGAAAGGATAGATGTGTGGTATGGTTCTGGTTTGTTGTGGGGAAGAGCAGCAGTGATTACACTTGAGATAGCAAAGATGATGATGCTGGATAACATCATGAAGTGCCAGATGATGTGTGCACACTGCTCTGGTTGAAGGAAAGGGCACATTGGCAATATGGGGTGTTATTGGATGACACACATTCCTTTCCCACACAAAATTAAAACTCAGATTGGCAGAGACTATTCTAGGGTTACTGGAGCAGGCACTCTAGCTGAAAATTGGGGCTATGCTGTTATACTCAGCTAGACTTGGCTAGTTAACAAAACATGAACAAGTGAGCTACTGATTGGACTCTAAGGCCCTGTCCACATTCACAGAACATGCAAAATCTATTTCATATGGTCATATGACTTGAGTTCAGAGCCCACTGCACTCTTGCCATAATGCCATTCTGTCATCACACATTGCTTGTCACATGTTAGGCTCTGTCCATGCTGCAATACCTAGTGATATCTTGCCTTGGCAACTGTACAACTAGCTTGGCTTGTTCAACTACATGTCAGACCTGAGTTGAGAGTCCAGTGTCCATGCTGTTCTGCCAATCAAATGTTACAGGTTACATGTTACATGTTACCTGTCACATTCCCACAATTGTGTGATGTATTACTAATTCCTGCAGTGCGCCATGCCTTGCTACATGTTATAGGTGTCCTGCACATCCTGGCCACCATCACAATGCCCTCCAGCTCCAGCAGCAGAGGCCACTCATCAAATACCAGCACATTCCAATAATCACCTGTTATCAATCTGTAATGCATGACTTGCAATGGTGCCACACAGCAGCCAGCATACTGTAGGATTAGTAATACATCATGCAATTGTGGGAATGTGACAGGTAACATGTAACCTGTAACATTTGATCAGCAGGACAGCATGGACACTGGACTCTCAACTCAGGTCTGACAGGTAGTGGAACAAGCCAAGCTAGTTGTACAGTTGCTGAGGCAAGATATTGGTAGGTATTGCAGCATGGACAGGGCCTAATGTGTGACAAGTAATGTGTGATAATGGTAAGAGCACAGCAGGCTCTGAACTCAAGTCATGTGACCATATGTCAAGCCTTTTGTCAATGCACATTGATGCACTCTTAGCCATAGTACCTGAAAAAAAAAATTTAGTATACAAAATAGATTTTGCATGTTCTGCAAATGTAGACAGGGCCTAAGAAAGCTAGCTGACATAACCAGAATAACTAGCTGATGTCAGTAACACAGCCATACATAAGTATCTCAGATTGCACTAAGTCTGAATTATCAATCAGATACTTCCTGCTCTGAGTCTAAATTACTGATTGGATATTGCTTGATACTTCCTGCTCAATGCATGCCTCCCCTTTGACCAGAACAGCAACACTAGATTCTTCAGTACATGGTGATGCTTCTGAGCATCCTAATATACACCATCTCAAGTGTTGTGGCCATCTTTGCTACTGCTCCTCCTTACAGAGATCCTGAACCTTACCATACATCCATCTTTTTGAGTGAAGGATGGCTGCTGGAGCTCCCCACAGGCCACCTGGACCATGTCTGCAATGAACTTGGCATGAGTGTGGATACATTCAATCAACTTATCTCAACCCTTAGAGAGTATGGACACCAAAACTCCAGGTTTGTGTCATGGGAAGAGCAGGTTGTGATTTTCCTTTACAAGTGCATCATTGGTCTAATTGTGATGCATGCTGGGGAATGTTTTCAGCACTCAAATGATACAATGTCAAGGTAAGTACATCTAGCAAAGAAATATCAGTCAAATGATCTTATCATAGGTACTTCATTGAAATGGTTGATATATTCTTGTTGCCCCCATTCTACTCCACCTTTGTAACCCCTCTCGACGATAGTATCACTTCCAAGTTCTGTTCCAATCCCAAGTTTTGGCCTTTCTTCAAGGATGCAATTGGCACTATCAACGGTAGTCACATTATTGGTTCACCTCCAAAACATGCAGCCTCTGCATTTCAAAACTGCAAGGATCTCTCTCCCAAAACTGACTTTTTGTGTGTGACTTCAATATGAACTTCAGGTTCACTCTATGAGGATGGAAGGGATCCACCTCAGATGTGAGGGTTTTTGATAACATGATCATGCATGGTCTCACCATTCTGGATGGGAAGTATCTCCTTGCAGACCTTGGTTATCCCTCCAGATTGTCACTTCTTGTTCCATATTGCAGTGTACACTATCATTTGGCTGAATGGGGCTGAGAAAACAGGTGGTAAGATATTTTTTTCATTTTTTCTCAATTTCTCATTGAACTAAATGAAATAAGGCTAGTGAATAAAGAGGAACTCTTCAATTTGCACCATGCATTGGCACGCAATGTTATCAAGCATGTCTTTGGAGTTCTCAAAAGTTGGTTTTGGATTTTACACCTTCCACACAAGGTTCTGCTCGATACTCAGGTCCAGTCTCCAGCCACAATGTGTGCAATTCACAAAGTTATATGCAATCATGTGTCTGAAGCAATGGCTGACACAGATGACAAAGATGATGATTTTGATGGAGTGTAAGGTGATGTCCAGTTGCATGACAGGATTGCAACAATAATGTGGGAGCAGTATCTTGCTGTCTTCCATGCTCGCAGTGCAGACTTAGATTTAAATACTAACAATAATAATGATGACATTGATCCAATGGGCTTCAACTACATGTAATTGCTACATAGTGTAGAAATACATGTTCTTTCGATACAAAGTGAGCTACATAAAATCATCCTCACTACCAATCTCTCCTTTACAAAGGAATATTGTAACAAAGGGTCAAATGTGTCAGTTGAGGACTCTTGCATGAATGACAGTGGCTCGAACATGGCAGGATTTGAAGAAGGGGGACTAAAAAAACTGTCCATGTTTGAGGACACATAGAAGGGCATGGAAGGAGGAGTGGAGGGAGGGGGAGTGAGAGGCAACTGCCTGTGAGTCTCCTGATACCAGTTGAGAATGAAGGCATGTTGGAATTCAGGGTCAGATGCCATGGTGCAATACCTGCTGCATAGGGTTGGGTCCTGGAGGCATGTGAGAGCAAATCTTGCCTGAATTTCTTGATGAAGGGACTTGTCATTGCTGATCATCGCCATTGCAACATGATGGCTGTCAGTGTTAGGAGGCTTGACCGAAGAGGGTTGCATGGCATTCTTTTTGAGATCACCTATGACATCAGTCATGCATGCCATCATCCCAGTCATACTGGTAATCACAGCAGCATTCAATGATCTGGTAGATAAGGTGGGGTGGCTGGCATAGGTGTTGATGTTTGGAGTCAAGAGGTAGGTAGAGTTGATAGAAAGGGGACTTGAGGGGGCAGGAACTGGGGGAGATGTGACTTGAGTGAATGAGGAGATCATATTGTTAGTGGCACCAAGCTGTGTAGATGGATTATTTGAGGTGATGCCCTGTCCAAGCTAGAGTAGCAAATCCAGACTGAGCAGTGGGGTTGCCTGAGGAGAGGTATCAACACCATCAAGGGATTGGAAATTGTTGGTGTGAATGTGGAGTGAGTTGTCCTCTGGTGAGATCAAGTGTGCACCAGTAGTTCCAGATCCAGGTGGACACAGAATTTGCATTTTGTCATAATACAGCCAGCCTTTGTTTTGAAAAGATTCCATCTCATGGCTCTGAACAAAAGTTAGCATGACACCTCCAAATGTTGATAATGCTTGGGCTTACCTCAAGTGTCCCAGAGTGCATGAAACTGTCCCATGCCTGTACTTCAGCCTCAGTCTGAATATTTGCACCATATGTCTGTCAAAACCAGCAACACCGGAATGGCTGTCATAAGCTACAATTGTTCTCCCGGTTTTTTTAAGCTATCAGTAGTTTTATGATCAGTGTCAGAGCCAGAAAGAAAGAAAGAAAGACCTCATGGTAGTGAATTTGTTAAATACTGAAGGTCCATGCTTATTGTGTTCAAGTTGGCTTGCAACCTCTGCAAAGATGAACCAAGGAAAGAACTGCATATCTCCATGTTTGCCCTCCAACTTCACTCTGATCAGAAGGTTGAGCATCCTGTTAGTTTCTTTAATAGTCCACCTGGCATGGGGGGCACAAGGATTTGCCATGGTACTTATGATCTGATGCATCTTGATGCCACAAAGAATAATGAATGTGCTGAACCTGAGAATCAGACAGTGAAGCTGGTGCAAGCTCAACCTGGGTTTGGGTTGAGGGTGTTCATGGCAATAGGAAGACATTTTGAACATATCAATTCGTATTGATCTGTGTTCAGACTCAGAGCAGGAAGTATCCAATCAATAATTCAGACTCAGTGCAATCTGAGATACTTATGTATGGCTGTGCTACTGACATTGGCTAGTTATTCTGGTTACGTGAGCTAGCTTTCTTAACTAGTTAACTATCTTTTTGTGCACTCCCATAGGAGCTCTTAGTTGCCAAGAAATAAGTGACCAAAGTGACCAATTAGAAAAAGCAGCACTAAGTTGTGACTAAGTCAGTCTTGCTCAATTGGATCCAGGTTGCAATTGGAACAGTGATACTAAGGATTGAAAAAGTGATTCAAGTATTCCAAGTGCAATAATCATTTGCTACATTCCATAGGAAGTTTGAATACATGTATATATAATATTCACAATGCAATCATGGCATTAGTAATTTTTTCACAGCCTTATCTGCAATTGGCCTGGTGGTGGTGTAATGTGTGTGTGACAACATGTCATCATCATGAGATAATGAGGATGAGGTAGAATCAGAGTCAAAGTCACATGAATGCCTCAAGTGAGTGGAAGGCATGTACAATGGGTGCATAACCAAGTGGAAGGAGAGAAGACTGTCAAGTTGGCGATGATAGGGTGTCATGTGGATTGGTGGCACAACCAGACAAGGTGGAGGGTATGTGAATGGGTTGGAGGCATGTGCAATGGATGCATGCACAGGCAGGTGGCATAACCAGGCAGGCACAAGAGGACACAAGAGCAGGTGGGAGGTGGGAGAACACACATATGGGTGTGTGGCAGAATGAGACAGGCAGTAGAGGGTGTGAGAACACACATGCAGGTGGGTGTTGTGTGTGCATGGCAATGATATGTTGCTGGTGGTGTGGTGTGTGCATTTACTCATATACCCACAGCACAGATATGGATAAGGGTATCACTACCTGCATGGGTTACCCATACCCATGCTATTACCACTCCATGGTGGCCTGAACTCACTCATACCCATGTGTGCAACAACATCTCTCCATTGTCATCATCATCAGGTGGCACATGTTTGGTCCCTGCTGACCAGTCAGGACAGGCATGTGCATTGGGAGACTGGACTAACATTGGATATGTAATGTTGATGGTGATGCAAGGGCAAACATGACAAGTAGTTGTTGACATAAGTGCTAAGTGCTAAGTGCTGAGTGACCAATCAGTTACACATTCCAAGTTTGTTCAGTGCTTGCCCTAAATGAATATGTGACCTTGTTGAAAACACATTGAGCAATTAATCTTCAAGTTTGGTCAGTTCAAAGTCCAACTAATAGTTTTCCCAACACACACTGCATGGGTCCAGATTCTCAAAAAATTGAAACAAGGTAAGTAACATTAGTGGTTTTCAAAGTTCTAGCACAACCATGCTGGTTCCCAGCCAGCTTGGTTCTAGCTATGAAATTGGATCTCCGATTTTAAAAAATGCCCCCCACTAGACCATCAAGACAATCCAATCAACTTCAGCAGCTGCCCCCAGTTACCAGCACAAGAGGTAGGGGAAGAGCTGACCCATCCATTCAAAGTGCCATAGGCAGGAAAGGAAGAGGCCAAATCAGTGTGCCAGCTGCAAGTACAGTAGTAGCCTTCAGCCCACTCCCCCCATTCATCATCCCCAACCATTGGTTCCTGATTCTGTGTTGAGTGATAATGTGAAGTGGGAGAAATTCCCCCACCTTACAGATTCTCTTATCACTTGGCTCTTGGAGCATCCTGCAGATCATGCTGTCCTCTTCAATGCTAAGGTGGCTGGTGAAGGTGCTTCAGGCAAGGCTTCTGGGCACAGCAAGAAGGTCATCTCTGCAGTATCAGTCCAACATCTCTTAGAGAATGATGTGACTTATGGAGCC
>JBBPQO010000510.1:0-10264 GCA_038092535.1 Xerocomus subilludens | reverse complement strand
CCTTGTTGTCCACTTCTGCCCAGGACACCTTGGAGCTAAGCCCGATGCCCTCACTAGATGCTGGGATGTCTCTTCCAAAGAGTGAAATAAGGACTATGCTCACATGAACCCTCATAATTTCTGACCTGTTTTCACTCACAAGCAGTTCACTGCATTCCTTAGAGCTACCTTTCTCACTGCTCTGGTACTCTGGGCAAGCTTGCTCTTTGATGTTGAACAACTCCATAGTGATATTCTCTCCTTTCTTTCCTCCAATCCTGTGGCTTCCAGTCATTTGTCCATGTTCAAACCCTCCAACTCTTGATGGTCAGTCAATTCCACTGGTTTCCTCCATCTGGACAACTGTATCTATGTCCCTGATTACAATGACCTTTGACTCTGCATCCTCCACTGTAAGCATGCCCATCCCCTCTCTGGACATTTTGGTCAACATCAGACCTTAGAACTTATTCGCCATGACTATACCTGGCCAGGAATACACACCTTTGTCAAGGAGTATGTCTCTTCTTGTACTACCTGCACCCACACAAAAGTGCCAAGACATAAGCCATATGGACTTCTTAAACAATTCCTTATCCCTTCAAGACTGTGGAACTCCATCTCTATGGACTTCATCGAACAGCTTCCTTCCTCCCCCAGTTATTCTGCTATATTAGTCATTGTCGACTGCCTCACTTCTTTAGAGTTAGCAAAGCTCTTCCTCCTCCACATCTTCTCAAAGCATGGAGTTCCCTCCCATATCATCTCCAATAGAGGCTCCAAGTTCATATCTCACTTCTTTCATTCCCTTGGGAAAGCCCTCAACATTCACCTCCATTTCACCTCTGGCTATCACCCTGAAGGAGACTGACTGACTGAGTGGATGAACCAAACCCTTAAATAGTATTTGCATGTCTACTGAAACTATCAGCAGGACAACTGGTCTGAACTCCTGCCCCTTGCAGAGTTCACATACAATGCTCCAAATGCAACTACTGGTGTCTCTTTGTCTTTTCCAACAAGGGCTATTACCAAATATCTCAGTCCATCCCAAATATGACCTTACCTCCACATGAGCCTGTGAGTACTCCATCAGCCTTGACTCCCTCCATTCATTCCTCTGTGAAGAAATGGCTGCTGCCCAAAAGCAATTTCAAGTACCAGCAGATGCTAATCAAACACCAGCCCCAGACATCCACATCAGTGACCAAGTTTTTGTCAAAGCCAAGCACTTCCACTCCATCAGACCCTCAAAGAAACTCGCCAAGAAGAATCTTGGGCCATATGCAGTTATCACACAGCCAGGTACTCACTCCTTCACCCTCCATTTACCTGATATCTTGAAGGCCATTCATCTTGTCTTCCACATCTCTCAGCTAGAACCCTCCATGCCAAATACCATTCCAAATTGTGTGCAAACTCCACCACCTGTGGTTGAAGTAGATGGGAAACTCAAATACAAAATTTCTGAGATTCTCGGTTCTAAGTTAGATTGCTGCTGTCAACACTGCAAACTCCTGTACTTAGTCTGGTGGTCCAGCTATGAAAGCACTGATGAAGAAACATCTTGGTTATTGGCTACTGAGCTTAGTCACACATCTGAACTTGTTCAAGCATACCACCTCTGCTATCTGGATAAACCTGGACCTCACTCCATTTAATTGCTCTGACTTTCAAAGAAAAAACATTTCTAATTTTTCTATTCTACAACTCTTTCAACTCAGCCTCCAACTCCACATTCTCCAACTCCTCCAACTCCACCTGTGCCTCCTTTTCACCTATGTGCACCACCTCCTTGTCCTCCTTGTCCTCTGGCTTGAACACAAAGGTCACAGCCAGCTCAGCCAGCTGCTGCAACCACCAGTTCTGGATGTCCAGCCAGCTACTCTGCCGCTGAATGGCCAGCTGGATGTGGCACAGCTCCCCCATGATGCCCTCCAGCTCTGTCTTCTTTGTCTCCTCCATTTTCTTCCTCTGCGTCCTCCACCACCTCCATCCTCCTCTGGCTGCTGCAGGGCCCCACCTTTATCTATGGCATCTGCACCTTCGGCCTACTCACCCTCCTCCATTTCACCTCTATCACCTCTGCTCTGGACTGCCTGCACCTGGCCTTCATGGTGATACATCTCATGCATGCCATCATCTTCCCCTCACTCTGGACACACTGGAGCCCCTGGCCCACACACCCCTCACATGCCTCCTACTCCAGCTCCACCCTCTTCTTCCCCTTATCACTAGTCATGCTCTACTGAGCATGCACCTCCTCTACCTAACTCTGTCAGTCCACTGGCAAAAGTTGACCTCGTACCACTTACCTGGCATCTTGCCTCAGCCTTGGCCTCTGGCCTCTGCTTCTTCTCCTCCACCTTCCAGTGCTCCTTGTCTTCTTGTGCCTTCACCTCTGCCACCTCTCAAGCCCACCACTCCTCCTCCATTCTCTGTGCCAGCATCCACTGCCAGCACTCTTGATACTTGGCATTAGCAATCCCCTTGTTGTTGTGCTTGTCCTCCATGAGCTACTCATCAGACCAGGTAGTAATTCTGCCAAGAGGTGTGAACATGAGGAGATGGTGAAAGTAAGAAGATAAGGAGCAGGCAAAATCCAACAGACTTTATACCCCAGGAGCAGAATGAATGGATTACAAACTCCAACTCACTTTGTCTTGCTTAGGCCTTCAGGAGTTCAGGCCTAAGAGGGGATACTGTCATATCCATGATTTTCACTAAGTCCAACTTCATACCTCTGGTCTCTTATTCTCACAATCTCTGGAGTGTTCTTGCTTATAAGACCATTTGGAGTTATTGGACTTGCATGTGTTTATTTGACATTTGACTACCTTTGATATTTTGTTTGACTGTTTGTATTATTCTGATAGGTGCTGACACCAGGGGGCTACTATCACCACCGTGTCTCACCTCCAACATGTAGGGGCTACCAGATATGATCTGGAATTGCCAATGCTGTCACTCTCATGACAGGTGGGTCCTCTGGACCTCCATTGGAATTGCCAATACTGTTACTTTGTTCTGTATATAAACTCTGTACTCTATTCCTATCCCCTCAGTTTGAATATCTATTCCAGTTCTGATTTCCCTCCTTGCCCTCTTGGTCCTCCTCTTGTCGTCCTCTCTCTCAGCTCATTAATCATAACCCACCCCTTCCTTGAACCTCTAACCCTCTGACCTCTGACCTCTGATCCTCCATCCTCCATCCTCCAACCCTCTGCCCTACCTCCAACCCTCTGAAATACTGGGGACTTGCCTTCAACAAGGGCACACCACATAAGGTGAAGCCAATGTCCCTTCTGTCCAGAAACTAACTCTGGAGTTCTGGAGTTTTGTCAGGAGATTAGGCTTGCCTTTAACAACAACCATCAATGGAAGGCTGCTTTTATTATCCATAAAGGTCTCTTTGAACTGACCATCATGTGCTTTGGTCTTACCAACTCCTCCACTATCTTTCAACAATTCATGAACAATTCATTCTGAGATATGATTGCAGAGGATTGGCTAGTAATTTACAGGGACAATCTTCTAATCTACTTTCCCAACAAAACCACTCATACCAAATGAATCTGTTGTATTCTTCAATGTATGCAAGAGTTAGATTTTCATTTGAAGTTGGAAAAGTGCACCTTTGCTGCTGAAGAAGTGGATTATCTGGGGGTGATCATGAAGCCCAGAGGACTTGCTATAAACCCTGTGAAGCTTGATGGTATTGCCCAATGGCTAACCCCTCAGAAGGTCAAAGACATTGGCTCTTTCCTTTGGTTTCACATCATCCCAGAATATTCCTCTATTGCCCAATCCCTCATTGACCTTACTAAGAAAAATATTTCTTGGTCATGGACCTTCCATTGTCAGTCTGCCTTTGACCAACTCAAATGCATCTTTCTTTCCAAACCTATCCTCTACATTCCTGACCCTACCTCACTCTTTGCCATAGCCACTGATGCCTCTTTGTGTGCCTCTAGAGGCATTCTTCTTCAAACTGACTCAATCAGTGACTGGCATCCTTGCTTCTTCCTCTTCAAATCATTCTACCCTGCTGAACACAACTATGACATATACAATCACAAACTGCTTGCTATTATCCATGCCTTGAGAGCATGGAATCACTATCCTCATGGCTCTCCTTTCCCTATCCATGTCTTCACTGATCACAAGAACCTTTTGCTCTTTATGAAACCCCAAGTTCTTAACCATTGTCAAGCCCATTGGCTTCTCAAGCTTGCCAACTTTGATCTAAAAATCATTCATGTCCCTGGTACCACTCTCACAGGACCTGATGCCCTGTCTCATCATCCTGATCTTCTTACCTCTTCCTCCTTCCTCAATAATGCAGAAGTTACTCTCCTTCCTCCCTTTATCTTTGTGAAAGCCATAGACTCTGTTCTTTCCTCCAAACTTGCTTCTGCTTTTGCCTCCAACCCTCTAGTCCTCCAATCATTACAATCCATCAATGAGGACATTCCCTCTGCCTTCTGTTCTTATCTTGCTGATTGGCAGCATATCAATGGATTCCTCACCTATAAGGGTTATACCTTCATATCTGATTCTGGTGACCTCCATTGTCAGATCCTTGTTTGTTGTCATGATTGTCCTTCTGCTTTTCACCCTGGTTATTTGAATACTTGTCAACTGGTCTCATCTGAGCTTTGATGGCCTTGCCTTGCCTCCCATGTTCAAAGTTACATGGAGGGATGTGCTACCTGTCAACAATATAAGGCAAACACCCATCCTCTCATTCCTTCTCTTACCCCTATTTGTTCCTCTGCTTCCTGTTCTTTTCAACAGATTTCCTGTGATCTTATCACTGATCTTCCTTCCTCTTCTGGTTTTGATACTCTTTTGGTTGTGGTCAACCATGGCCTTACTAAGGGGGTGATTCTCTGTCCTACCTTGAAATCCATCACTGCTGAAGGTGTTGCTTCCCTTTTTTTCCACAAGGTTTACCTCTATTTTGGTCTCTTTGATAAAGTCATCTCTAATTGTGGTTTCCAATTAACTTCTGCCTTTGCAAAAGAAATTGGTTGAATTCTCAAGTACAATCTTTCTCTTTCTACTGCCTACCATTCCCAGTCTGATGGCAAAACAGAACACATCAATCAAGAGATTAAAACCTACTTACATATGGCAATAACCAGTCCTCTTGGGCCAATTTTATCTCCCACACCAAATTTCCCCACAATCACTGCCCTCACTCTGTAACTATGGTTTTCCCTTTCTATCTCATGATGAGATATGAACCTCATGCCCTCCCCCTTGTTCTTCCCAATGCTTCTCTTTCTGCTGTCAAACTTCAACTCAAACAGCTCTCCTGCTCTCTTAACTAAGCACTTACCACCCATGAACTTGCATGTCAAGTTATGGCCTCTCACACTTGTAAAACTACTCCCCCTTCATCAAAGGGGATAATGTTTGGCTCAAAGCCCATAATTTCAAACACCATGTCACCAACCCAAAGTTTGCATTGAAGTAAGAAGGACCCTTTACCATTACCATGGTGTTATCTCCTATCACCTTCCAACTCTGCCTCTCGAAAACTTGTTGCATCCACCCTGTCTTCCATGCTTCTCTCTTATTTTCCTATTACCAAAACCCTGTCCATGGCAGACATTTCCCATCTCCACCCCCTAACCTTATTGCTGGCAAAGAGGAATATGAAACAGAATGGGTCATCCATTATCATTGTCCACCCTCCCACCATTCCTATCTCATCCAATGGAAGGGATAATCTGCTGAAGAAGGTTCCTGGGTCCCTGAATGGGACTTCAAAAATGCCAAGTCTTCCCTAGAAGATTATAAAAAGTTATCTCATCTCATCTCCTTATTGTGATTATTCTCTCTCTTGATTTTCTTTCTTCACTGATTTTCAATATCTGCTTTTTCACTATAACCATTTTCCCTGCTTCTTCTCACATTCCCCACTTTGAGGTTGTCTCTGACAATCAACCTTGTACCACTTCTCTTGCTTTATCCATTTGTCCTCCTTTTGCCAAACTTCTTCATTCTCCTCCTCCAGTCCAAGTCCTTCATCCTGTTTGTCTCATCCCAATCATGTCTGTTGATGTCCCAGCCAATGCCTACCATCTCCATCCTCTTCCCAATGAACCTGTCACCAATCACTTGTTTCATGCACTACATGATCAACATCTTACCCTCCCTCTTGATGCTCACATAGATATGGACACACCCCTGCAGTCTTTATATTCTGCTTACCTCCAGAACCAATGTCTAGCAGACATTATATCACTGTCATGTCACTCCCCTATTCTAGGTCACCAGTCATCTATTATTTGCACCCTCCACTCTTGTCTTGAAACAGACCTTCTTTCTGCTCTATATTAGCTAGGCATGCTCAGCCTTGTTTTAGACATTGAATGATACCTTCAGGACTTGGAGGACTTGGTCACTCCTCCTCCCCCATCTTCTTCTTTGGCATCCTCCTCCTCCTCCTTAACCA
Organism: Xerocomus subilludens; assembly: GCA_038092535.1. Lineage (NCBI taxonomy): Eukaryota > Fungi > Basidiomycota > Agaricomycetes > Boletales > Boletaceae > Xerocomus > Xerocomus subilludens. The sequence goes on along the minus strand of JBBPQO010000510.1, from coordinate 3,819 downwards.
CAGAGAAGCTATTTACTTTAGAATGAGAGGAAGCTCAATAAAATGTCCAGAGCTTAAGAACCATCAACATCAAACCTTATGACTATGCACTCCCCCCTCTCATCCATGCTATCAATGTGCCTGCTTCTCCTGTTGGCATGTAGGTCATATTCATATCAACCACCCCTATTATTAATGTCCCACCTGTTTTCAGTGGAGTTCCAGACATTTGCAGCAAAACTGCCCTCATCACCATTCCCCTTGTTGTATTCTATCCTCCTCTTCTAGCTTGTTGTCTGGTTCCTCTAATTGATCTACCAATGGTTGTCATCACCCCATTGTTGGTTCTCCTCACTCTTCTCATTCTCCTCCTCATTGCCCTCCTGGTTACTCCTATCATCACTTCCCCCCTTACCCACCTCTTGATAACAATACTTATGTCAATGACCAATGTAATGATGCCGCTTGGTCCAATATTACTGGGTCATCCAGCCCATTCTACAGCAGTCTCTGAACTAGGGACTCCTCCTTTTAACAATCTCTGCACCAGTGTCTTGAACATAGCAGGGGGACAATGTTACATTATCTCTTCTCTGTTTACTGTTGTTTACCTTTATGCTGAACCTGCATTGTATTCTGTCTTATAAGTTCAACCCTTGTTTGACTACTCTTTTCTTTGTCATCATTCTGTCATGTTCTTCATTGTTCTTTTTCTTTCTCTATTGTCTTGGAATCTCACACTGCTTGGTTCATGCTCAATTCACTTTCCTATATAAACCTTGTCTTTACTTCTTGTACTCTTAATCTTGACCTACTTGGTATCCTATACCTTGTAGTCCCTTCAAATATACTTCTTTCCTGGATCTCTGCAAGTCTGCCTCAAACTTTGATCAAGGTCTTTGCTCTTTGAACCTTTTGACAAGTGAGGATGCCCCTAGCTCTTCAAGACAATCTCCAGTCTTTCAACCTCATCTCATCCTTGTCCTTTAACCTATCCAGGTCTACTCTTGGCCCTACCTGGAACAAGTGTAACAACTATTACCACCACCCCAAACAGATGATGATGTAATGATGTCATGAAGTCCTCCACCACCACTATTGGATGGATCAATGACAACAATAACAATATGGTCCATTGATGTCTCAACCACAACCATCCACCCAACTGCATTGTCATCACCAATACCACCACTACCACCACCACCATTGGACAGACAACAATGACAATTGACATGTCATTATCACTACCACATGACAGATGATGATAACAACACAATTCATCACCACCACCACTGGATGGACCAATGATGATGATGTGATCTGTCACCATATTGTCACCACCACCATCACTACCATCAGACTGGATGGATGGACCACCACCACAATTTGCCATCACTCACTCCCACCACCATGATCACCACACTGATAGCAACAATGTGGTGCCAACATGCCATCCCAATGTCCCAATCCAACACCCACCACCACCACTCCCCCACTGGACAATGCTGACAATGAAGATGTGATTTGTTGTCATCACCACCACCACCACCCCACTATTGGATAGACAACAATAACACCACCACCATTACCAGGCAGACAACAACAATTGACATGTCCTCACCACCACCACCACCACTATGGGACAGATGAGGATGAGGATGACATCCATCACCATGTCATCACCACCACCACCATTGACCTAATGACAATGACAATAACATGGCCCATCAACACCATAACCACCACCACCACATGACCAGATGGACAATGATGCCTGTTGTCACCACTACCATCACATGGACAACCTAGAGGGCATCCCAGATAACCCAGACAGCACTGTACACAACACAATCACAGTGCATGACCCACATGGCACACTGCACAATCCAGGCAGCATGACACTGACCAGCAGCCTCAGAGTGTTGGAAGACCCTGGGGATATGATGGATGGTGATGAGCATCATCCAGACAAGCCCACAGAGCCCCCCAAAGGCACAGCTAAGTGAAAAATTGAGACAGGTAATAGTGAACAGGTTGAAGTGAGGGTGTTGAAGGTATTGAGGGATCAAGGGAGCATGCAGAGGGGATGGGTCACAATGTCAACAAGGTATATTGATCAACAGAGTTCCCAGATGATGCAAAGGAAGTGCACTGACTGCCAAACTCCAAGGACATTCAGGTCAAGCTAGGTGGCAATATATGGGTCAGCACAAATGGTACAAACCCAAGATGGTGCACATACCTAGGCCATCCATGGCACCCATACAACATTCCAGACATCCCAAATGTCATTGAGCCCACCACATCAATGAGTATGACTCAAGACAAGACCTAGACAAATCAGTCAGACTCAGGTAGTGGATTTATCATGTCACATCAGCACATCAAAACTACATCAGACATATTGGAGAAATCAGACACATTGTAGACAGAGTCAACATACAGGGGGAGTGTCTCCTAACCATTAATGTGTGAGCATGATGGCCCAGGAGTCAACTGAGCCAGCATAGCAAGGACTTCACACTAGACACACCACAACTTTCCATATTGGGTAACTGCTGGAATGCATTCACTACAGACCTATCCATGGACTTCACCATCCATATGGAATCCTTTGCAATTGATGCTGCACATAGGTGTTGGACTGAGGCATCCAGAAAATTGAACATTTGATATATACATTGACATGTGTTTGATTGCCATGAAATCATATCTTTAATTGAAAGGTAGCATGAATAGTATGATATAAAAGCCCAGAAATAACATCTTTATCCAAGAATTTTGATGAGCATTTTCAAAGCCAACTGGGATGAGCATTGCAGGGCATTTTTGGCTTGCCAAAAACCAAACTTTACATGAATGACTATATGCTAGACCAGTAAGTTGTGAAAAATTTGCACAAGTCTGCATTTGAGTGCTCACATCTTTCAACTTCATATCATATGTGCTACATAATCCAATAATATTGTGACCCATACAGCTCACCCAACCACCCTTGTCACAGCCCAATGCACATTTACACAGCCACATTCCATTTGCTCTCACCATCCATCCAACATCTAACTCATTTGTGTCTGACCCAGCCCTAAGCAAAGTTAAGTATCACCCAATTGACACAGCTACTACACCCATCACCTCTCCCAGCCCATTCACACCCACTCAATGACTGCCCACCATGCCCACCTGCTCAGTCAGTCATGTATCAATTGACTGTTCATATGCCCTTTCATCCATTCTCATGTGCTCTTTCCCCCTAGTTGTGCTACCCACCTGCACATGCATCCATTGCATCCACTTGACCTGTTCACACAACCTTCCACACATGTGTACATTCATTGCATCCACTTGACCCACTGATGTACCCTTCCATGCATTCTCATATCCACTGCCTGGTTGTGCTACCCCCTGTGCATGAATCTGTCACACCCATTTGACCCATTCATACACCCTCCCATTCATTCTTTTATGCTCTCCCCCTCACCTGGTTGTGCCACCCGCCTGCACATGTACCCATTGCACCCACTCAATCTGTTCACATGCCCTACCACTCACTCTTGCATGCTCTCCCACTCATTCTCACACACTCTCCAACTCATGCTCACATGCTCTCCCTGCCTGGTTTGCCACCCACCCACATGTGCACCCATAGCACTCACTTGATGTCTATGCATCCCCATGTTACATGCCACCTGATGATGACAACACATTGCACACCACCCAACAAACAGTAATGATGGCACAAGGTGAGCTGCTGACCCCAACCTACTCCCATCCCCACTGACCCCACTGCATGTCACATGGAGCCTGACAGCATTGGCACAGCATGTGCCACCTAACTAA
>JBBPQO010000509.1:0-10265 GCA_038092535.1 Xerocomus subilludens | reverse complement strand
AGTCCATCACCTTGAGACAGGCCCAGTTGAAGACATCAGGTCACCCCCTGGACTCATGGATGGGCCCAGTCAAAGAATAGGACATTGCTTGACGGGTTGCATAATTGCCCATATGAGTTGCGCTTAGCATAGGAGATTTCTTTGGCTTGTCTCTGGGTAGTGGCTGCTGTGCAGGTGGTGCATTAGGGTGGGCTTGGGTGGCAACTCTACTGGCCCTGTAAGATCTATGTGAACATGGCAGTGTGGGGGAGTGCAAGTGAGAGTTTCTGTGATGCTCCTGGGTTGTGTCAACTTGGGTGTGAAAATTGTACTGAGAGGTACATATGGCCCACTGCAATTGGGGATGCTTGTCTGGTCATTAGGCAATTGACCTGGATGACATGAAGCATCCATGTGATCAGTGTTGGATGGGCACATGACAAAAGGGATAGGATGACCAAGTGGTGATGAGGGTGCAATTAGCAGTGACCAAAGTGTAGAGGTGAGATCCTGACCTTGCCCAGCATCAAGTTGTTGACCTTGGTTATGACATGTTGAAGGAGATTCTCATTTATGAGAGAGATATTGTGTCCCTGGCCCACTTTCAACTGGTTATGCCAGTGCCTCTGCATCTTAGCCATATAGGGTGCCATAATAAGTTTGCTGTGCCTTGTAGATGCATAGTATGGATGGCATTTGAGATTCCAGAACAGTTGAAAAATTGTGTCCATGTGTTTCACTGGCCACTTGGCCTGCTTCATGTGCTCAAGAAGGAAAGTGCATGCTTGGAGCATTTTGGTGAATGTGAGTTCATGGTCTGGTTTGGCATTCCTTGAGGCCTTGACTGTGGCAACCAGGAAAAGCATGAGGAGTTGATTTGTTGGTAAGAGGCCCAGGACATCATTCACTTGTGAACAGTATTGCCTGGAGGCCTTAATACAACCCTCCTGGATGAAATACCATAGCTCAACAAATTTGAAATCTTCTAACTTCTTGATAGTGCATTGCGATGGTGCATTGGCTATGATGTTGGAGGGAGGTGCACCTTTCTTAAAGTCCTCAGGCTTCTTCTTATCCTGGACCTGCTTGACAGGCAGTTCTGGGTGCTCTGGCACTGGTCAGGTACTGCTCCTCATCTGGTGGTTCTCTTAGGATCTCTTCTAGCTGGTCTGGGAATCTTTCTCTCTCCTGGCACTCACACCATGTGTCCTTTAGGAGCTGGATGGCTTGTTGCTCATTCCACTTGAAGGTGAGCATGAGCTGCATCTGGAGTGGGCAGGTGTCCTCTGCTGTGAAGTCTGGCATAGGGGGCTGGACTGGATCCATGCTGTCAAGCTGTGGTGAGTGAAAGAAGAGGGAGGTATAAAAGGGAAAGCAAATGAAAGGTGGTGCTTTGCATAAAGGAGAGATGAGGGTAATGAGAGATAACAATGCTCACTGGTAAGCTGAGCTGAGACCAGAAGTTGTAAGAGAAGCAAGGAGAGAAGTGTGGGAGCTCCTCATCTCACTGGTCCAAAGATCTAACATTGTGGCTATGCTTGCTTTGCTGCAATGCAACCATCTAAATTAAAGGTAAAATTACATAGAGGTCTATATAATAGTCTGAAAGTCAAGATACTCCCCCAAAACAACATCAGAATTGAGATGTTGAAGTTGCCAGAGAGATGCCAGTGAAGACATGAAATTGATAGGGAGTTGCAAAATTTCTCACCACACATGAGTGGAATGTCACACCATGTCACAGTTTTGAATGAGTCTCCGACATGCCATCAAGGTGTGGCATTTCAAATGGTGACAGTGGTCAGTGGATTTTGCCACACATTGCCACTGTCACCACTGCCACTAAAATATACTCTGCTGAGTCTGCTCACCACCATTACACTTCATGCATGTTGGACTTCAGGCATTGTGTGCTCTCTCATAACAATTGAAATGACCTCAAAAACATGCTGAGCAGTTGGTAAACAATGTAGAGTATCCTTAGCATTTTTCTAATGATTTGTTTGCTGTGATCTATCTGCTGCCCTGACACTTGTAGTTGCATATGTGTGACAATATGGTATAAATAAGATATCAGGAGATGGATACACATCCAGTTCTTTCAAAGAAAAATAGAAGAAGACTATTCTATTGTATCTTGTACTAGATTCAACAGCTGAGGCTGAATTATATGGTGTGGAGTGAGTTAAAAATGATTTTGCAACTTCCTGTCATTTTGCAGCTCCCATTCAGTGATAGTACAACAAAAGTATATAAACTAGATAGTGGAGAAATAATATGGCACATGTTCCTGACCCCTTACTACCACTGTCAGATCTAAGCACATCACAAGTCATACAATTATCCATATTGGTATTGTCACTTGTGTTACTAAGCTTGTCGCTGACCATTCCTGTTGCATCCATTATATAAGCCTAGCTTGACTATAGGTTATGAGCCCTGGTTGGTGCTTGTAATCTTGGAGGCAAGCAAACAGTTTACTTTAATGCTACTTATCTATTTTTTCACTTTCTGAATCATCCTTTCTTCATTTAAATGGTGATGACAACAACATCTGGTACCTCTACTGTGGCTAACTCAGCTGATCCCATGCCCACTGGTCTTGGTGCTTTGTCATCATATAAAGTGGACCCTCTCAGCAAGGACAATTGGATTGCATGGAGAATCTGCATGACTATGGCACTTAGATTACATAAAGTGCTTGATCATGTAATCATGCATACTGAGAAACCCAGTGCTGATAATGAAAAGGGGCACACTAAATGGGAAACCAAAGATGACAAAGCCCAAACCTTACTTACAATGAGCATATTAGACAACCAGATGATTTATCTGGCTGAAACTGAGACTGCTGCAGATATGTAGCACAATCTTAAAACAACCCAGAAAATAAAGGGGCAGCAGACAGTTATAGCCCTTAAGCATGCCTGTTCTCATTCAAAGCAAAAACTGATGATGATGTACTTGCTCATATGATGCAGATGCAACAAACTACAAACTTGTGCTAAGCTCTACCAGATGGGGGATATTGTTTCTGATGCAGAATTTCAGAACATTTTGGTTTCATCTTTGCTGAAGTTGTGGGAAGGCTTCATATCTACTTTTATGGGAGCTTGATCAGCTACTGGTGAGATGAGTGTGTCAATGTTGATGCAAGAAATGATAGCCCTCATTAATAATGAACTACATCATTGTCTAGGAGCTCTACCTACAAAGCACAAGCTGTCTACTGCAAAGGATGAACAAGTATTCTACCAGTAGAACAAGGGCAAACACTGCCACATTGAAGCTTCTGTGGCACCACTTAATCAAGTGACATCACCTGTCACTACCAAAAATAACACTTTATCAAAATGTGATAATTTCAACAGATCTGGGCATAATATCCAGGACTGTTTTGCCCCTGGTGGAGTTAAGCACAACCTGGTCAGATGGGTGAAAAGGAAAGTCAAGGGAAAGAAGAGAAAGGACAAAGGTGCTGGACATGCACATATTGTGCAGGAAAGAGATCTGCACATGGGCTTTGTAGCTATTGATCTTGATGTGTAAATGGGCAAAGTGTTAAAGTCGAGCCTGATCTCCTGATGAAACTCTGGAACTCCAGAGTTAGTGTCTGGATGGAAGGGACATTGGCTTCACCTTATATAGTGTGCCCTTGTTGAAGGCAAGTCCCCAGTATTTCAGAGAGATGGATGTGGGGTGGAGGGTCAGAGATTGGAGGTTGGAGGATCAGAGGTCAGAAGTTGGAGGGTCAGAGATTGGAGGATCAAAGGTTTGAGGAAGGGGTGGTTTAAGATTAATGAGTTGAGAGAGAGGACAACAAGAGGAGGACCAAGAGGGTGAGGAGGAAAATCAGAACTAGAATTGATATTTGAACTGAGGGTATAGGAGCAGAGTACAGAGTTTATATACAGAACAAAGTGATAGTATTGGAAATTCTGGCAGAGGTCTGGAGAACTCACCTGCCACACAAGCAACAGCATTGGCAATTCTGGATCATGTCTGGTAGCCCCTACATGGTGGAGGTGAGACATGGTGGTGATAATAGCCCCCTGGTGTCAGCACCTGTTAGAATATTACAAATGGTCAAATAAGATATCAAAGGTAGTCAAATGGTGAATAAACATGTGCAAGTCTGGTGACTCAAAATGGTCTTATAAGCAAAAATGCTCTGGAGATTGTAAGAACAAAAGACTGGAGGTATGGAGTTGGACTTAGTGAAAATCATGGAAATGACACAAAGAAAATAATATCTCCATTTCTCTTTATTCATAGATTGCTGATTCTGGTGCTTCAACACACATTACACATACTTGAGATGCACTTATTAATTATGTGAGCACAAAAAAGGAAAATATTGGTATCAGTTCCTTGTCCATCACTGCACTTGGACAAGGTAATCTAAAAATCCAAACTTGAGTAAAGAATAAGGCCTATGTAGTTGCATTGACTAATGTACTGTATGTTCTGAGCATGCACTTTAACCTGTTGTCCATTGGATGACTTGATGAGTGCAATGGTTGGGCTATTACTAGAAATGGAAAGATTGAATTGCTTGATCATAACAGACTTCCTTTTGTGGAAGGACATCAGGTCAATTCACCACTTACTAAATGTGGAAACAATTATTCCTGAAACGTCTTACATTGCACAGACTGTACCAACTGGGAAATTCTGGCACAAATGTTTTGAACATGTAAGTCTTGACAGCCTCAAATATTTGTATTATAAACAACTTGTCAGTGGATTTACCATAGATGTAAATTCCCCTGAGTTTGATTGTGACATGTGTATTCAAGCAAAACACACCATTGCATTATTTCCAAAAAACTTATTGAGCCAAATAGTTGTGTGAACTCACACATACAGATCTATGGGGACCTGCTTGAACAGAGAAATGGGATGGGTTAAATACTATATCTCATTTATTGACAACTGTGCTAGATGGTGTACTGTATAGTTTTTAAAGTTGAAGGACAAGACTACTCAAAAAGTCCAACAGTACCTCAATTATGTCAAGACCCAATGGGAATATTGCCCACAATGGGGATGTTGCCCACAATGGCAAGGAATATGTTAATAAAATCCTTTTGATGTGGTGTCAAGATCATGGAGTTGAAATTGAATTCACCATGCCACACTCACCTTCCCAAAATGGTGTTGCCAAGTGTATGAATAGAACTTTGATCAAAATGATGTGTGTGCAATGAGAATTGCTTGTGTGATCCCGAAGTTCCTATGGCCTGAAGTAGTTACACATGCAGTGTATCTATGCAATTGATTGTATACATGATCACTTGAAGGGGATACCCCTGAAGGATGATGGTCCAAAACTAAGCTGGATATTTCACATTTGCATAAGTTAGGCAGTCCAGTTTGGATCCATGGATTTGAAGAAATCACCCATGATAAACTTGACGCCAAGTTCTTCAAACATATGTATTCTATCAATTCTTATCCAAATCACTTGATTCTTGGACCAATAGAAGGCCAAGTGTATATACTTTATTCCATACACTTGTAGTTTAGGGCTAGTATTAGGGGTTATTGCATTTAGTCATAACTAATGTAAAACATGCAAACATATGGAAAGTCTTTTAAGCCACTGTATGTTTATTGGATATCTTGATAGGCCTAAAGCCATAAAATACTATAATGCTGGCATGTGCACCATTAAGGTTTCATGTAATTTCCAATTTCTAAAAGAGGAATCTGACTCACCACCCACATGTACACCTGAGGTACAGCATAAGGGGAGTCTGGTCCAGTTCCATTAGTAGTAGCATGCAGCACCACAAGCACAATAATATAAGTGCTACGAATACTACTACTATTAAAACTAAGAAATGGATACACAAAAGTGAACCAGTGAGATGGAGTACTGGTCAAAAGGTGTACTCAGATGCTGACTTTGCAAATTTTAAAGATCAAGTATCTATCATGGGATATAATTTTATTCTTGCAAACAGTGTGATCATGTGGTGCTCTTAAAAGTAAAACACCATGAATTTATCCACAGCTGAATATATGTCAATGTCATATGCTACATGTGAAGCTGTGTGGCTAAGGAACTTATTCCATGAGTTAGGCTTCCCTCAGAGTGAGCCAGCTATTTTATTTGGCAACAATCAATCTGCTTTGGCAATCAGGCATAATTATCAATACCACAAGCACTCTAAATACTTTGATCTACAAAGTCATTGGATGTGGGGAAAAAAATCCCAAAAGGTTATAGATGTCCAGTATTGTCCAACTATGGCAATGACCACTGACATCTTTACTAAAGCACTGCCAAAGCTAAAAGCTGTCATTGGGCCAAACTCAGCTTAAATGCAGCTTGAGGAGGAGTGTTGCAGCTGTGCACCAGCATGTGCTTGCAAGCTGCTATGCTGAGTGATCAAGCATTACTCAGAATATAAAATACTACAAAAGTATATAAACTAGGTAGCAGAGAAATAATATGGCACACATTCCTGACCCCTTACTACCACCATTAGATCTAAGCACATCATGAGTCACACAATTATCCATATCAGTATTGTCACTCATGTTACTAAGCTAGACACCAACCATTCCTGTCATTGCATCCATTATATAAGCCTAGCTCAACTACAATGTTGGGCTGAGGTTGTCTGAGTGTGAGATTGACATTTTCCATCCTTTGTTTGTCAAGGGTTATATCAACCTTAGACATCACCCTTGGCTGTGAAGGTAACTGGCATCTCACATCAAGTGTTCCTCATGTGGTTTGCCATGTCATTAGTCAGCTGTTGGTAATCAATGTGCCATCAATGTTTGTGGCCAGATGTATCAGTTACCTTAGAGCATCAGATCCAACCAGCATCCAAGCTCCCCAGTGGCAAACAGTAGATATAATACCAGTTGTACCCTGTAACCAACATAGGTGTTGTGTATCCCAAAAGGAATATATCAAACCAATACCCTGCTGCCATTGAAAGGTTATTCCAACTATGAGGAGTAAGCCACCTGTTAAGTAGTTACATTCACACCCTGATGGGATCTATTCAATCGAGGGATGATCCAACCCTAGAATACACAGGAAATATGAATCAAGATGATTGGTCCATGTGTCCCACATTGCCTGGAATGTGTCATGTCAAAGGTTTACTGCTCCACCAGGTGTGCACTCAGTCTATGCATTGTGCACTATTTTGGTTGCATCATGTTAGATGTTTAGACAGTCACACCTTAGTCACATCATTTAAGATCTAGAATGAGAACCAACAAACTGATAGTATGATTGGATATGGTAAAGACAGAGTGCATTTACTGCATAGTAGCAGATGGTAAGCAGATGGTAAGGGGTGGGTGGGAATTGACAATAAGCAAGATTAGCAGTGATTAAAATATGGGAAACTCAGGATTGGTGGGCAGGCAATATGCACAATTTACCAGATAAGATCTTGATGGATAGTATGCTGCAACTCAGACATGACTTGTTTGGCTGCAGGAACACCAGTGCTCTGTTTGGTAGTTGGGTATTTTTTCAGATCAAGCTGGAGGCATGAAGTGAAAAATCTGTAGAATAAGGCAGTTAATTATATGAGTGCCTGTATGACCAGACTCACACATTCAACTGCTTCTTGTGATCCTCCAATGTGAACTTGCTCTCTTTGAGGCTGCTTTGGTCAGCCAAAAGAAGGTCAACATACTTTGTTGCATCCCATAAGTGGAACTTCTCATTAGAATTCTGCTTCTCAGGTTCTTCCTCCTCATTGTCAATCCAATGTTCATTGTCATCATGGTCAATGTCTCCATCCTTTTCTGTGGGTGCTGATAGTACCTTGGATCTGAAATTTTTAACCTTTTCTGCCATTGACTTGTTGACAAGTTCATCAGATGCCTGGTAGCTTGCACACTACAATGCAAGGGTGAATAACCATGTAAATATAGAAACCTGTACATACCAAGAAAGCAAAGTGACAGAAACTGGACAAGGCTAGACAAGGGCAGAGATTGCCCAGTACTACAGTACATTAGCTAGGAATAAAACTAAGTAAAAGTAAGCTCACCTCAGCCGCTGCCTAAGAGGGCGAAAATGACTGAGGTACCTACAAGCGGAGCGGAGGTATATATACTGTGGGCAGAGGTACACTTGCATTAAATCATGCTATGACAAATCTGAAAGAATGGTATCATATGTAGTAATAGATGCCATAACATCAAAAGAAATAGAAAAGTGAATGAACAAATTACATGAAGTGAATCCGAAGTTTCAAAGGCACAGGAACTTTGGATCCAGCATGGGAATTTTCAGAAAGACCTTCAGATCATTGGGTCCATTGAAGAACTCAAGTTGCTTGAGTTCTCTATCCAAAGGATCCGATGTTCTGAAGGCATGGGAATTTCAGAACTACCATGGAAACTTTTGTATAGGTCTTCAGATCCTCGGGTCCTTTTGGTCAACCAGGTCCTTTGGGTCCCTCAGGTCCTTCGGATCCAAAGACTTGGCATTTATTACTATCAAGAGCTCCTATTAATTATACTATAGAGTAGCTAAAGTATAAATCGAAGTCAAGTAGCCAGGGTAAAAGCCCTCAGCTCTTAGGTTCCCTTATTTCGCTCAAACCCACATCTTCACTCATCTATCTACCAATCATCTCTTTTATTGTCCTCTTTATCTTATCCTATCATCCCACAATTGCCCTACATGGCATATATGCCTGCTTACTGCTTGGGCATCTAAAGAATTAAGGGAGAATGGCATGGGAATGAAAATAGCTAGTGCTTGACTTTCCTAACCAAAAGAGCTGTCACCTAAGTTCACAAAACCATGTGGCATTTCAAACATTGACATGGTTCATCAGTATCAGCCAGTTATCAGATGGACACACAAACAGTCACCAGATGCTCTACCATGCACCACCACCACTACTACCAGATGGACGATGATGACAGTGATGAGATCCATTGCCCTCACCACTACCACTACCATGGGATGGTATGGACGGACCATCACTACATACCACAAGATGATGCTTGGTAATGATAGCAAACAGAATGACAACAACAATGATGTGAAAAAAAAATGACAACAGCAATATTTCAGTGCTGTCACCATTGCCCTAACTCACATGAACTCAAACTTGAATGCAAATGCAGATGTTCATTCAGAAAGATGACCACTGGACACAACATCCATTGACAGCATGCAGCCACAAATCCTGCATGAGAGGATATTGGACACAACACTGGAAATTATTTAAATACATTTTCTAATGTGTAGCTGTAGATCTGAAGGTGTCCAAGTCGACTTCATTCTCACACCTGCCATTTGCAACCTGACCACATGCCCAATCACATGCACAATTGCCTCTTTCATCCACTACAGACAGCTACTCAACTGGGGAATAAGATGGCACAGGTTGGCAGCTGCATGAGCCAAGACAAACTGAGTGACGCTGGCATTAACAGACAAATATGGTATTCTGTCGGTATCATGAGGACTGTTGGATGGTGCCTTGTGCACTCGTATTGGAGTCACCTTGAACTCAAGGTAAATTTTTGATCAATCCATCATACTCGGTTAATGGATATTACTAGAATAACATGACCCAATCGATACCGTGCATCTATCAAACGAAAGGACAGTGATCCATGGTTTGAAGTCTTGAACAGAGGAAGAAATAAATATGTTACACTACGCCTTGTGATACTCAAGCGAGCTCCGCAAATGCGACTGACGAGCCTGATTCACCTTTACCCAAATCAAACCTGGTATAGAAACCCCGGAGGAAAGCATCCCCAACACTCCACGCATCTGGTCGCAAGGAGAGGTGGCTTTGTTAAATATTGCAATGCAAATCAAGAGATACTCACCAATGCCACCGTTTACACCCACAATGGCACTGACGCAATCAGACATCGAGTTGGGATCTGCTCCAAGATTGAGGTCCTCAGGAGCAAATTTAAACGATCTATTTCCAAAGCTAAAGCTGACTTCCGGGAAGTTTGCGCATTTGACTATAGGTTGTCCATGGAACGCAAAACGAATGCAGCGGAATCCGAACTTACAGGTATAGAAACCGTCGCCGATCTGTGATGCAGCCTTACCACCAAGTCGTCTGTGCAGCTTGGCAACGTCCTTGGGGACACCAGCGACGAGGGTAGTACCGGTGTCAATGATGGCAGTGATGTTTCTCAAGAGGGTCTGGTTGGCACCCATGATGCTGTCCATTTTCACCGTCCAGTATGCCTGAATGACCAAAGTTAATAGATGCCGGGTATACCTGGCAATCGAGCTTACCTCATGAATTACGGGGACA
>JBBPQO010000508.1:0-10265 GCA_038092535.1 Xerocomus subilludens | reverse complement strand
ATGCCATCAGTGATGACAACCTTGGTTTTAGTGGTTTGGCTGTCTGGATGGTGGAAGATGCATATACAACCATCACAAGCCTGGGGAAGCTCTTCCTGTCCATGTATAATGATGTATTCAATGCAAGCATGCATTGCTGTAAAGTACTGATCTCTCTGATCTCCACCATGGGAAAGGGTAAGAACAGCATGGTGCTCATAATCATCATCAAGAAGCACAAGAAGACAAAATAAGTCCCAGACACCCTCCATCATCAGGGATGTACTAAATTGGCAAGAACTCTTGGAAGATGGTATGCAATAAGACTTGGCAATATCATACAGTCATGCACAATTCATTGCAGAAACACTAAAAGTTCTTAGATCCATCCATAAGGGATAAGAGAATGGAACTAATGCAACTTGCATGAAGTCCATCCATTGCATAGCCAGCATGCATTGAACAAATTGATGCTTTCTTCAGTAGCATGCCAGTGCAATGAGCAATACAGTCACAGTTTGTAAAAGTTTCATAGGAGGGTAAAGGGTGTAGAGTGCTATCCAAGCTTGTCAGAATGCATATAGGAACATTGAAGAAAAATGTACTGATGCCCACTTCATATCCAAACCATTCAAACACCAACTTATCCTGCCACTCCTGGTTTTTTTTTAAAGAAGATTCCCAGACAAGATCACCAATAATCTGCCACAAGTAGTGGAGAGAGACACTATGACAGTGGGTGGAAGGACAGGTGGAGTGTGTGCATAGGAGACAGATTGAGGCTGTGGCTGGTAGATGTCATCCTTCAGAATGGCAGCATACCAGAGGATTGTGTGAAAGTCATTGTAGGTGAGCTGTTGAAGCTTGTGGTGATTGTCCATGGGACACAAAAGGTCTATAAGTGTTATCCTGGGTGGAGGTGGCAAGCCCACTGGTGTCACACTTGCCATGGGTGTACCAGGATGACATGTTGGTGGAGGGAAAGGGGTGTGGCAGGAGTTGGCCATAAAAAAGGCTGACAGGATGGGTTCCATGTTGTGGGAAATAACAGGCAGGCAGCAGAAGGCTGACAGGATGGGCTGCATGTCATTGGAAATAGCAGGCAGGCACAGCAAGTAGCAGGAGGCTGACAGGCAATGGGTGGGAGGCTAATGAGATGGGCTCTGCATTGTGTGGAATAGCAAGCAGGCACAGCAGGTAGCAGGAGGCTGAAGGGCAACATGCAGGAGGCTGACTGGATGGGCTCCACATTGTGGGGAATAGTGAGTGGGCATGGCAAGCAGCAGGTGGACATGGCAAGAATGACAGGCAGTAGGTGGGCTGGAATGATAGAGTTCAGATCCTGCAATGGGTGATGTCCCAATGGCAACAAGCTGAACTTGGCCATTCAATCTCCAAAGTCAGCCCCATACTCCCCCCATACTCCCCCAGACAAGCCATGTGCCACCCCTGAACTTTTCTGCCCTGAATTGTCCAATACTCTGACTTTCTGCTATTATTAGACCATGGGAACACTCCCACACCTTGTTCCAGTTGCATTGTGGAACTAGATCAGTCAGTTGCCCTTTGCCATAGTGCCTCTCATCCACATCACAAGTCCCAGTCTCCAGCACAAAATATGAATTTCTCACAGGCTGTTATTTATTGCAAGTAGCTTATACTTCTTGCAAAAGGCATATATTGCCTTAGAAGGGTTTATAAGGTGATATCAATTTTTTTCAGGAGGATACTTATGTGCCAAACAACCTACCATTATATCCATATAAATAATATACACCTTTTGCTAATTAGACAGTATATAAGGTCTTATTATGGTCTTATCAGAGCTTCGTGGTTCTCGTGATGAACAATCTGATTTGACCAATCGCGCCACCTATCGGGTCCTGGTATTGGGAACATGGATATAATTCTGGTAGCCAGGTCGTTTGTATCACGGACACGCCAGAGGAGACTGACGAGGTACAGGGCTGCTACATTTTAGTTTTATCTCGGATGAACGATAGGATTATGTACCTGGGTTATTCGTCCCAACGCATTGCAGAAGGGACCCAATATGACTTACCGTGGCGCTCATCCTGAGCGTCG
Organism: Xerocomus subilludens; assembly: GCA_038092535.1. Taxonomy (NCBI): domain Eukaryota; kingdom Fungi; phylum Basidiomycota; class Agaricomycetes; order Boletales; family Boletaceae; genus Xerocomus; species Xerocomus subilludens. Next base: position 8,201 of record JBBPQO010000508.1, on the reverse strand, counting down.
AGCCAACAGAGTCCATCGCGAAGCAACATATTTTCCAGCGCCGCTTTCGCCCGTTCGTGCGTCCACCCGCGCCGGGTCACCAAAATCCCTTCGACAATCCTCCCTCCCTCAACCTGAGCCTCGGCAATAATGACCCCCTGATCCTCATCCAGCTCTTTCACCACACTCCGCACCATCTTCCTCCCTCCGATGTCGATCACTTCGTAACCAGCGCTGATTTGTTGAAGCGTCTTTATACTTTGGGTGACATCCTCTTCTGTTATCACCCCATTCTCGACGCCTCGGAGTTTACTGACCATCCTGACCAATTCTCCCATGTCGATGAGACCGCCATTACGTTCCCGCGTGCTCACGCACACGTCCATGATTTGATCTCCGAGCTCGTACTGCCAGTCTCCCATTCCGAGCAGTTCTGCCCACCAACCGCCTTTTCTTGGTCCAGCGAGCGGGTCAACACTGGAGGCGCACATGCGTTGAAATTCATGGCGAAACTTGGGATCGCGTCGTATCGAGTCGCGGTGCGTTTTGGCGAAATGGGTGAGAGCGGTGCGGAATTGGGTGAGCTGAGATTGCGACTTGTGCCTTTGAAAGCTCCGAGGAGAGCGTTGCGAAGGTGCATTGAGATTCTTGTTGTCGTTCAAATGCCGCCAGACCGACCCCTCCTAGACGATGCATGGCAGCGTGCAGCCACTTCCGAGTCGAGTAGATGAAGTACTATAAGATGCATCCGCCCAACGCACAGCTGGTTTGTTCCGTGCTACTATCACCTCAAGCACGAGAATGGGTCACTTGATAACATTGGCAACGTATGTCGCAAGCACTTCAACTCCCACTTCGCTGACATTCGGCTTAGCTGGTAATGTATCAGGTTCGAACGGACTGCTCACATCACTGATCCTCCGCAGCTCCCTTAATCGATGAGCTTTAGATTTTCAAGTAAGACATCTTTGACATACTGGGCGTCCTAATCCATTCTGTGATATAGGGAAACTTTGAACGGATCATTGAGAGTATCACCAGAGCCAAACAACATGGAGCAACCCTCAGAGTAGGTCCAGAGCTAGAGATCCCGTAGGTCTCCCTTGCTTTTGTGACAGGCTTGACTTCACTCAGCACAGAGGTAATGGATGTTATGACCACTTTCTGGAAGGTTTTTGCTTTGCTACATTCGTTGTGTAAAAGATATGAAACATTGAGCAACAGGCGACACCGTGTTACATTCTTGGGAGGTACTCGCAAAGATCCTCGCGGGTGAAGACACAGTGGGAATCGTTTGCGATCTCGGAATGTCAGTGAACAGACCACGGAAACGTTACACTACACTGACATGAAACCATCAGGCCAGCCGTGCACAAGAACGTGATCTACAATTGCAGGGTGATCGTTCACAACAAGCAGATTTTACTGATCCGCCCAAAGCTGTGGCTTGCGAATGATGGCAATTACCACGAGATGAGATATTTCACACCATGGATGAAGCATCGTGAATGGGAGGACCACTTCTTGCCCAGAATCATCCAGGCAGTCACGAAACAGGTGTGGAGCTCATGCATAATGCAAAGGGCGACGTTGATGTGCACCTGCACCAGATTAAAGTGCTGTTTGGTGACTGCGTCGTCAGCACCGTCGATACTTGCATTGGCGTGGAACTTTGCGAGGAGCTGTTCACTCCTGCCAGGTTAGTACAATTCTCAGTCGATAACACTTTGAAGGCAAAGAACTCACCAGGCATCCCAAGTCCACACATTTCGATGGGACTCGACGGAGTAGAGATCTTCACCGAGTGGCAGTCATCACGAGCTTCGCAAGCTCTACACTCGCGTCGAGCTGATCAAGGAGGCGACTTTGAAGGTGAGTGTGACACCGCTCTTAACAAACAAGAGGCTGGAAAGTGGTCTGTTCATCAGCTTGGTGGAGTGTACCTGTACGCCAACCAACAAGGATGTGATGGCGACCAATTATACTACGATAGATGCGCAATGATCGCAATAAATGGCAATATCGTAGCACAGGGTTCCCAGTTCTCTCTCAATGACGTCGAGGTTGTCACTGCTACAATCGACATCGAGAATGTCCGTGCGCATCGCACGTCACGCAGCAGAGGTCTCCAAGCAGCCACATCCGAGAAGTATCATCGGATCGAAGTTCCATATGCGCTTTCTGGTGGTAAATTCGGAGAAACAGACGGGGAACGAACTTTAGGCCTCGCTTTGACCCTATGTCAAGCCAAGTTCCATAAGCCCGAGGAGGAGATTGCGTGAGTTTCTAACTGATGTTATGCACCGGTTTCAGCGAGTGAACGTCTTCCGAACAGATTGGGACCCGCGTGCTGGCTCTGGGATTACCTTCGGCGGTCCCGCACTCAGGGGTACTTTGTACCTCTTAGTGGTGGTGTCGACAGCTGTGCTACAGCGGTCATCGTGTATTCTATGTGTCGCCTGGTCGCCGAAGCTGCCACCCGAGCGAGTGAGTGCATTCGTTTCCTTGTGACTGTAGGTATTTATTTGATAGACAGGCAGGTCATCGCTGACGCCCGGCGTGTTGTGGGAGAGCCCGAGGACTCAAGCTACATCCCTTCCGACCCCAGGGAATTTTGTGGTCCCCTATTCCACACATGTTATATGGGAACTGGGAACTCCACCTCTGATACACGAAAGAGGGCGAAAGATCTCGTAGAAGCAATTGGAAGGTATCGTCCTCTTATTTTGAGGTAAGGCGCAGCTGACGCAACCTGGCAGTTATCACATCGATCTCAACATGGACTCCGTAGTCACATCTGTCTGTGACCTGTTTGCTTTCGTGACAGGTGCACGGCCACGGTTCAGAGCACATGGGGGTACTGTAGCCGGGAACTTGGCTCTGCAAAACATCCAGGTGAAGGTTGCCTGTGTCACAACTGTATGCTGTGCTTATGAAAATTTTTCCTAGGCCCGGTTGCGTATGATTCTTGCATACCTATTCGCTCAGCTTCTTCCTTGGGTTAGAGGCAGACAGGGTGGATTGCTTGTGTTGAGTAGCGCCAACGTAGATGAGAGGTGGGTCGTATTTCCCTAATCATCCGACGAAGTTCGACCCGAGTTTGATAGCCTGTGAGGGTACTTGACGAAGTACGACTGCTCGTCAGGTGGGCTGTGCACACGTTTGCCAAGTTGCAATTTCTAATCGTTCAGATTAGCGGACATCAATCCTATTGGGGGTATCAGTAAGACAGACCTGAAGAAGTTCATCGCCTACGCAGAAGGCGCCTTCGACTTGCCCATACTGAGAAGGTACGATAGCAATACATCTGTTGTGAATCCCCTTGATCGACACAACACATCAGCTTCTTGGATGCAATCCCGACCGCCGAATTAGAACCCATTTCCGAGACCTATATGCAGTCGGACGAGGTAAGACTGTCAGCCCCCGTGTGAATATGTCCAACCCGATTGACATCTTTGCAGGCAGACATGGGCATGACCTACGACGAGCTCTCCGTCTTTGGACGGCTTCGAAAGGTGGAAAAGTGCGGCCCATACAGCATGTTCACGAAGTTGGTAAACGAGTGGGGTTCATTCTTCTCGCCTGTGCAGGTAGGGTCGGAGACGCCATCAAAGAATGATTTTTGCTGAGCTCCGACGGCGTGCTAGATTGCGGAGAAAGTGAAGTTGTTCTTTTTCGAGCACTCGCGGAACAGGCACAAGATGACGACGTTGACACCCTCATACCATGCGGCAAGGGCTTCATTCACTGGGCTGTCCAAGTTCGACTGACACTTCGTTAAATTTAGGAATCGTACAGTCCGGATGACAACAGTACGCACAGTTATGAGTCTCCGCAATGTCTTGGATATTGACATGGTTTTGATAGGGTTTGACCTGCGTCCGTTCTTATATCCTTCGAGGTTCCCTAGCAGTTCAGAAAGATAGATCAGGTCGCCGCCGTACTACCTGACAGGTCGAACCTAGGTTCCGACAAGACCAAGACCGGCTAGTGGCTAATATCTCGAATGCGAGAAGGGTATAAATTTCTTGATGAGTATACAGTGCGGCATAAGCTTTACATGGAAAAAAGACAGTTTGAGAAAATTAAACGCATCCCAGTAGACGTGGAAATAAATATAAACTTTGAAGGAATCCTCGCTGTTCATGTCCGCAGGAAACGTGATAAGCCGCTTTGAACGACGATCTTTTTCATAATCGTTGGTTCTGGTGCTAAAAGGAAAGTATGCATGAGCATCGGGAGGGTGGGGTGCCATCGGTGGCTTACGGTCTGTCAGTCCCTCTTCCTTCACCTTGCGTTTGATAGCTGCCATGACCTCGTTGACGGCCGCACGGTCAAAATCCCCTCTCACCTTCATCAACCCTTCCACAAACGGTATGCACGGTCCATGTACTTTGGCAAACGACCAAAAAGATAAAAACGTCATACTCTCGGACGCTTCTAGCATAGCGAGTATGTGTTCCACGATCTCAAAGTACTTTTCGAAATCCTTGTCTGGCTTGAACTCGCCAAAGTAAGCAAACACGGCACTGATGTCTGCTTTGATACGCTCTGTCGCTGCGGGTAGGCGTAGTTTGGGCGAATTCGCGAGCGCAGTGAGATATGTGACAAGGAAGGTGTCGAGGAGGTCTTCCACCAGCAGTTCAAACAAGAGAGGTTTGACAAAGCGCTGGTCGGACGTATAATCCTTCATCGTCACGATGATCTGTTCCACGATGCCGTCGTACCAGGCAGTTTGGAAGAGCTGCTTCGTAGCTGGTTTGAGGTCGTTGAAAATAATGGCGACAAAGGCTTGCATGCATTTTTTGGCCATGTCCAGGTTTCCATCGATAGCGTCATTGAGTTTTTCGTGGATAGAGACTCTATACTTTTCAGAGACGAGAGGTTCTAGCTTACCGAGCAGTGCTTCGATGTTATCGGCTGACTTGATTTGAGCGAGAGCGAGACAATACTCCGCCAATCCAGCGACGACCTCGTCCGCCTTCTCCGTCCGTTTCTTGAATTCCGCCTCTATCACTTTGGTCCATTGATCTTGTATGCCCCACATAACGCGGCTGATCTCCTCGACGACACGAGCAAGGATAGCACCCTGTCCACTCTCCATCGCCGCATCGACTTGCTGATTCACCATCTGGAATAAGATGACGGTACCTTGGGTACCATACAGACCATCGCTGTCCACCTCTGGTTGCATCGCCCACGCCGTGAACTCCTGCACCTCGGTCTTCATGAGGTTGTTAGACCATTCGTCGAGCTTTTCACAATGAGTTTGAGATAATCTTCAATGAGGTTCTGTTCCTCGCCATTGAGGAGTGGCGGATCGATGAAATCAGGAGGCACGTTCAGTTCTTTCATGCTCTTCTTGTACTCTTTGATCCATGCGTGGAGGTGCAAAAGGATGCTCGCCTCGGGTTCCGATGCGATGAGATGTTGGAGCAATGAGTTCAGGCTCTTGTGATACTCCTTGACATAAAACGCGTAGATGTCGTAGCTGGGTGGGAAGCAGGGGACAACGTCGCTCTCGATACGAATGAGATCCTGGTATATCCAGCCAAGGTTATCCAGGAACGAGTCTGGATCCTGGCTATACCGCTCGTATGTCTGATCGAATGCGAACTGGATGGTTTCAGTGATGGCTTTGATGATCTTGGAGCGATAGTGTTTGATGACGCGGGCGCTGGCTTGCATGGACCTGAATTTAGAAGCGGCGTCCATTTTTGGGGTCATCTTGACGAGGCGAATGGTTACTGCCTAACGGAAACTCAATGTCAGTGGGTAAGGGTGAGCATGCCAAGGAAGCGTTTGTCACCGCACCTTTTCGTCCTCTTTTCCTGCAAACTCTGCTATCTTGATGAGCTTGATAACGACCTCCGGGTGCCCAGCGCGAACAAGCGGGAGGATGTTGCGCGCCAGATCCAGGAGATAGGTCTCGAAGTCAACTATCAATTGAGAAAGTCGCTCGAACCACCGAACCAATTTTTGACGCGATGCAGCAGAAGCTTTCTTTGCTTGGTGCATGGTCTCGTTTCGGAACGCCTCGAGACGGTTAATTTGAAAATGGATGTGGAGTAAGCTGGGAGCGGGACCGATGAGTTCTTTATTGTCTGTCGCAAGCATCTCCTCGAGCATGTCGAGCTTGGAGTTCATTTCCAACAGGTTGTTGACCATTTCCTCCGTCTGCTCAAAGTTCCGGTGCACCATGGAAACCTAAAGTACGGAGTTAAACCTCGATAATGACGACGAGTGCAGAGACCAACGTACACGGCTGATCTGGTCAAAGGTCGACACGACGCTCTGTGGGTCCGAGCACAACCTGTCGATGGTGTGCATCTCCTCCTTGAGGACTTGGACATGGTTTCGTGTGCTAAGAAGCTTCTTGAGTCCCTCGCGCGTAGCGTCTATTTGTTCCTTAACGCCGCTTTTGAGTCTGGCGTCGATCGAGGCTTTTTCTTTCTCGAGCTTCTTGCGGAAGGCGACGACTTTGATGAGGTCGTCGGGTGATTGAAGGTACTCACCGACTGCTTGGGCAGCAGACGTCGTCAGTAACACGTGGTGACTGGCCTGCGTGGAATGGGGATGCCATGGGGCGCACCTGGGATGTTCGCTCCAAACTGCAGACCGATCGGTCTTCCGTGAGCCGTTCGACGGGGAGAATATGATGCCATCTCCAGAACTTCTGTCTCCATCCACAGTACAACCCATGCGCACGCATCGTTGCAGATGTGCATTATCAGGATTCTAAGAGTCAGCGATAGCGGTGACCAGGGTCTTTGCAGTGGCCGGAGTCCTAGTAGTGTGTGTTTGATTGACTATTCAGCTCGTTCTGAGACTCTGGAGTCGTGACGCTCAAAAGGTTGGTCCAGTTGATGCTGCCACCGGATCGAGAGAAAGGATTCATTTTCGAGTCTCGATGGGCCGCTCGCAGACGGTGAGCCGTTGTTCGTACCCTGACCCAGTCAGGATGAGGTCGTATGCTTACCCTCACCACATACAACGGGTATGTCCAGAGCGGCATTGTGGGCACCCTGTTCCCCACGAGCATTGGCGGCGTTGCCACATAGCGCAGTAAAACCCTTCGCACGGTCAGGGTGAAGTATGTACAGCCAAACTGCACCCGCTCATCTACCTCACCCGCAATATATAACCTACGCTGCCTCGTGCCTCAGCTACATTCATGGCGACAGGTGGGTCGTGTTTCGCTCATTTATAGGGTGCGTCTTTTCATCGTGATCGCAAAAACCCCCGCTTCATGAGAAATGGAACCTTGAGCATTAGCATTCCATGAATCTCCCGTGTCCAGCGCCGGGCTTGATGCCCAAGCACTACGGACCGCTCGCTCAAGAATATCGCCTTGCCTCTCCCAAGAATCGATCCCATTGTCACAATTATCTCACGAACAAGAAGGCTGTCAGTCGGGCTTTTTGGCGCAATTCATCACTCCGACTCACTCGAGCTGAGACTGCTTCCTTCCTATGTTGTGCTTGATGTCGTGGATATCTTCGTCATGGCAGCCATTCCGACTCGTCCCGCTGCTTGAAGCGCATAAAAGGTCGAACGCTCTGAGCAAAACACCAGGACCTTCACCCACAAAAGTCCCACTGTTCTCTTCCTTGACGCACATCCACATTCTTGTCCAACCATGCGTTTTGTCAAGTCTCTTGTTGCGTTCGCCTTCTTCGGCATTGCCATGGCGGCACCAGTCGTGCCAGCCATTGATAGCAGGGACGCCGACCAAACTGGCAGCTCAGGCTCAGACGACCTTGCGATTTGTGACGTCGGACAAATGTGTTGTACTCTATATGGATATGGTTGTTGATGAGAGCGTCAACCAATATCAAGCCACACAGTCGTCACGGTGAGTGGCAACACCCATGGCATGGGTTGCAACTCATTTCTTTTCGTGTCTTCAGTGTGCCATCCCTCTCCATACATTTTTGCCATTGTACGAACGTCGCGTGGAGTTATGTCGTGTGCTGGGGGGGCTCGTTGTAAATGTCTTTTCAACAAATGTAAATGTTTTGTGCGTTATTGGCGAGGGTAATGGTGTGGTTGTGGCCTGGAGCAAATCCTGCCAGTAACTGAACGGGGTTCGGGTTGCGAGCGCGAGCCTCATGAAGCGGAGTCAGTGTGCGAGGGAGAGGACAACCAGGGCTGTCGAGTCTGTTTGAGCGGTTCCGAGCTCTCGTCAGTGGGCTTGACTGCTACCCCAACCACCGCCC
>JBBPQO010000507.1:0-10276 GCA_038092535.1 Xerocomus subilludens | reverse complement strand
CTAAGCAAAAAGAAGCGGCTGAGCGTCGCATTCGGCAGACGGCTCTCGACGACCGCTGTCGGCGTCGATGTTGGCGGTGGGCGGGATGCCGACCAGGAAGCGGACGAGGCTGGGCGAGCAGGTTGCTGTACGGGTTGTACCGTCTGTTGACGGTCGTTTCGGGCACGCACCAGGGGGCGCCGTACATGGATGGACGTTTGTGCTTCGAATTGCTTTCCTCTTTATCTGGGGTTTCATTGCTTTTCTCTCGTTTGCGTGCGCCCTTCGTCCGAGTCCATTTCCTTGATTCCCAGAGGGCTCTTCGTGATACACGGATGTGCAGTTTTCGGAAGGCATCAGTACATACATACAAGGTCATATAATGCGTCACCAACAACCACGATCGATTGATCAACGGATGTCAGTCCGCACCTGGGGTGCGCGATTGGTTCGAATCATAAATATGTCCACTCGAAGTGGACGTTCTGTCACATACAGACGTGGGACCCTCGAATGGATCTATTTTCGTTCAATTGAAATGTCGTCCAAAGTTCAGTCAAAACGTCACGTCAGGCTGGACGCTCTCGGAGGCGCATCGCGCACCCAAGGATGGCGAGCGTCGTCCATGTGCTCGTATCATATTTGAATAAGAGACTGCTCCCATGATCCCGGGGTTTTAAAATGCACCGGTGGCGACATCGTAGGTAGCAGTGGAAATGATGTTGCAGAAGAGCCTCTGCATCAGAAAATCAAAAAAGTGGTCAGGACTCCTGATGAGTAAAGTAAATATTTGAGTGTGTTGATAGTGACTTGGGAACAAGATGCACCTTGGCCCCTCAGTGTTTGCCATTTCCCTCCAGTTGGATCTGATGTCCATAGAAATGGTTGTACACATGCAACTAGAATGCATTGTTTGTTCTGGACTGGGGGGGCAGCCCCCAGACTTGGTTGGGGGATCAGTAAAAGAGGAATCAAGATCATTGCACCTGAAATCCAAGATGCCATAACGAGTGTGAATGACATTCTCCCCACCTTGCCCTTGGTCTGCCTATGTGAATCACCACAAGCAAGGACACAAGTGAGCATGATGTCACTTTCAAACTCAATTGTGTGTTGCTCGAGCAACATTCTGTTGTAACCATGGGGGGACTTTTGTTCAAGACAAAAGACATTCCAAGGTCTTGCCAATGCTTATGAGGCAAGAATCCCAGGGCCTACCTGTAGCACTGGCAATGTAATTCTTGAAGTGACATGGGGACAATGCAGGTGAGGGTGAGAAGCAAGGTTCCTTATGCTTGCATGAACGTTCACACATGATGATTCACACTACTGGGAGCAAAATAGATGCAGGTAAGGCAGCTTGGACTTTCCTGTTGAAGAGGCATCATGGTCACTTCTAGATAAATGATTAAGGAAGAGAAGTTGAATGGAGTATCATACATATGTGATCTTTGAATACATCCATCATGTGTATGTACTGATCATGCTATTGGCTTTTAGAGAAGGTTATCCCTGACTCATGAAGTGAAGGAGGGAATCCTCTTGTGCTGTTGAATTTCACTATTCCTGCATTATTCCCACAGGATGTGCGAAGAGTTTATATAATAAAACTGTACAGTTACTATCTATTATATTACCTTGCTTGCAAGGTCTTTTGCCAGGTCATAATTGTGGCATCAAAGACTGATCAAAATATTTGCAAACAAAGCTCTGTTAGGCAACAAAGTTTGGCACTGCCAGTGCTGTCAATGACAACAATGACAGCATGATGGCATCACCTGTGCCACCAAAACAATGAGAGTGACAATGAATCTTGTGCCATCCATCTCTGAAGCATGTGTGCTTTTGTCAAAGGGCATGAGGTTGACCTTCTCACTGAACAATCACCTTTTGCTCCCACCTGTTCTAACAGGGCTTGGTTGGCTTTGAGGCTTTGAGTACCTGTCAGACAAGTGGGAAATTGAAAGCAGGCAAGTGGGATATGTCAGGCCAACATTCTGCTCACTGTCAAGCAGACCTATATTCCCACCAGTGCTGAGGGCACAATGAACTCACTACCTGTCAGACTGAGTGCACACCGCATGTATGTTCAATTTGATGGTGTGAGCCAAGTGTTTATCTATCAATAAACCCACAACCTGTTGGACTGAGTGCCACTGTGCACATGCTTGGTTTGATGGTGTGAGCCAAGTGTTTATCTATCAATGAACCCACAACCTCTTGGACTGAGTGTGCTCCACATGAATGCTCAGTTCAGGGGAGTGAGCCAAGCATGCATTCACAATGAACCTGCAACCTCTTGGACTGGGTGTGCTCTGTGTGAATGCTCAGTTCAGGGGAGTGAGCCAAGTGTGCATTTACAATGAATCCACTACCTCTTGGACTGAGTGTTCATTCACAATAAACAAGTCTCATTTGTTGTTCAAACAATGGTGTTTCCTAGGTGAAGATAGTGAAGCCATGAATGTCTATGAAAACTTGCTGATGGATTCTTCTGCCCTGACTCTCACCCACCACTTTGATGTCTTTGCATCCATTTGACACAAGCAGTTGTCTTTGAGTAACAGCTGCTCATCATGTCCTTTCTTGAACCTGGCAACTGCAATTGATTCCTTTCTCTCATCTTCCACCCTTCACACAAAAACTTCCCCAAAAAAAGTTATGTGATCATGGCTCATTTGTTTCGTTTTCTTGATTGCCTTTGTTTCTGCTACTGTATTACTAAACCACATTTTTGCCTTCACATCTACTGTACTAGTAAACAATGCTCTACCTCTTATGCCTTCTCACTACTTTATTACTTAACAACCCTCTACTTTCAGTTTGTGCACTCCATCTCTAAGAATCTTGCTGCATGTACTAAATAAAATCCAAAAAAATGGATGGGTAGGTGGGTATGCATTGACATCTATCAAATGCAAGCAAGGTCACCACCAACCCACAGTTGGCACTTCCCACATAATAAAACTGTACAGTTACTATCTACTCCAAGGTACAAATCAACATGAACACTCACTTTTCATTCTTACCTTTTGAGTTCTCAAATGTAAGTGTTTGTTGTTTCTAATTGAATTGTCATTGAAGTTTTACCAGGTTCACTTGTAAATCCCCTTGTCTCATGACTTTCCCCCTTCACAAGATTCAGATACTGCCTGTTGGATCATACAACATCCAAGACTATGCTTTTTACTATGATCCCATATAATTTCCACTCCAAAATGCCTTGTGCTTTGATTCCCCTGAGAATTTCTGTGCTTGGTTAAAGCAGTCCTTGAAAGCTTATTCAAATTTGTGTGTTCAATGTGACATTGGAGTTACTGGATCTGTCTCATTTGATGGTTGCAATATCACCATTTTCTTTTTTCCAGCCCATCTGACACTTGTCAAGGCCCCTGCATATTTTGCTGATCATAAATATACACATTGTCTGCTTATGGAAGACATCATTGCTCACCTGCAGAATGCAGGTGATACCATTGGAGTCCTGGCTCATTTGTCTGACAGACATCTAGAACTTCTTCCATGGTTTTTCTATGCTGACTCTGTGTATGAGGCCAACCTGTCTTCTTTGTCATTTGATGTTCTCACCAAGCTGAAATCTATTGCAAAAAAATGCTTTAAAAAGAAAACAAGTGCTGCCATAGTATCTGATTTCATTCACTATTGTGCAAGTCTCACTACTTATGATCTCAACAACTTGTCACACGCATGTGGACATATCATGCTGCCTGCCACATGTTCTTGAGACCATCTTGCACTTGTAGCATTTTACTTTGAGCACTTGTATGGACACAAAATTGCTATGGTGCTACATATTCCTCCACCACCTGTGTTTGTTGCTGACATTACTGATATTAAACTGGTTTCTTGGGGCACTTTTCCGACTGATGTTCTGGTGGGCGCTCTTCATGCTTTAATACTTGACTCAATGTCAGCCTGTATTTGCTGTCTTACAGTTCCTAATCAGCCATCTGTGACTTTGTGCTTGCACCATAAGACATGTACTGGTATTGTCAACCATGTTGTTGATCATGTCTGCTACCTTGAGAGTCTTAGCCTTGGCACATTGCTTAATGTTCTTCTTGCCTATTATCCTTTCTATAATTTCATTCATACCAATGATCTCTCAATAGAGTCATTCTTATTGCATGTTCTTTGATATGAGTACAGTAATGACATCATCTTGTGCTTATCAAAGGTCACTTTATTGGTGAACCCTTTCCTGGAGGCTCAGCATGTGTGTAAATTAGCAAAGGTGATTGAAAAGAAACAGGCGTCTGCTGATTATGACCATACATGGCCTAATGTGGTTTCCTGTAACATTGTTTTTGACTGTCTGAACCAGTACTATGAGGGCTCTAAATGGACAGAATGCCCCATTTGCATAGTATGTTCCCAGTATCAAATGAGTGTCAAACAGGTCAATGTTGCTTCAAACTCTTCAAAACTCAGCCTCGATCTGCTATGTCTCACTGATCCCTACATCACTTGATATAGTAACTGGGCAGTTGAGATGAAGGTAAGCATGATGATGAACATATGAAGAAAATGGAAGATGGAGTAAACCTGATTACTGGCAAATGAAGGATTTGTAACATGCTGGGTAAGGATGTGTAATCAGGTAAGTGGAACAGAAATTATGAGAAGAAATGAATAAGCCAATCATAACAGCATTCGGGGTAAGACATATGCAGTTAAGACAACATTCATGTCATGTGCACATGTGTTTCCATGGAACACCCTGGGTTGTAAAGTGTCAGATGACTGGAATAGCCATACAACATGTGCTGTGGTGCAGTATATTGCACAAATCCTTTCTTCTACCCATGTGAGATCACAGAACCAATTGGGTAACTGCCCATGAAAGAGACCATTGCTAAACAGGGCATTCTTTTATGAGAAAGAGCAGACATACATTCAGAACAAATGTTGATGATTGCTGAGTCTGCACAATCCTGGATGATGCCATATCTCTCAAGCATCAGTCCATGAAGATTTGAGTTGGAGTAGTTAAACTTAGTGGACAAAGACTGAACAACATGGTTCGTCAACCCTGCCCTGAACTCTCTTGTGTACTATAATTACCTTGTTGCTTCTTGTCTTGTTTCTTTAACTTGATCTCCCTTGACCACCTTGTACTTTGTACTTGAATCACACCGTGCTTTCCTCATTCATCATAAGGAGTCCCCTTTTGACTCACTTGTCTACTCTTGAGAGAATCCCTTCAAGAGATGTCTTTGTCCACCTTAGGGAATCTCCTTGAGGAAGTCTAGTTAGTGAAGCTGTGGGTGAGTCATTGCTGGCCTAGCTCTCAAGTCTCAACACTTGACCTTCAAGGGCTATGCTTGTCCTTATCTGGGCCAAGTGTAACACATTCTGGATGCTTTTTCATCCAATGCATGGCATAATTGTTGAGAAACCATATGAGATTGATACTTGGGATCAATTCCTGGCAAAGGGCTCAGTCAATGTGAAGTATTGTCATTTTTTTCTAGTGTGTTGTACTAATTCTATTTAGAGCAAAGAAATGGTACGGTTTCACAACAAGGGCTGGCCCTTTTACACAAAGATGTCCAAGCTTTGTCCATGTGACCATGGTGCTAATGGGGCCTTCTCTGTCCAGCCATAGGATACACTCTCCCTTGATGAGCCTGACAACAATGAATTTGACATGTCTCCATCCAATGACTTTCTTGCCAACACCACACTACCTACATTCTCATAGGGTTCAAACTCCAAGTTCAAGTACATAAGCTCTTGCAGCTTGACTGTGATTTGTCCTCACACAATCCCTCTGTTGCCCTTTGTTATAATTTTACTTCCTTTCCATCACATTCTCCTCTTTCTCTACTATTCTTCAAACCACTCCTAGAGAGGTACCATGTACTCCACTATGGGGTTCATTCTTATTTCTAGTTGTAACTCAGTTTCTTTATTTTGTCTTTGATTGGACTTACTTCTCCTCTACTGTCTCTCTTATGTCAGCTAGGATTCTCCAATGTTCCCTCACATTCTATGTTCTTCTTCTTATTTCCTTTCCCTTTGGTCCATGCACATTTACTCTTCATATAAATAGCAGCATACATCCTTGTATTCCATATTCTTGATCTGCACAATACAGCATAATATCTAGTCTCAATCCTTCAAGCTCTTTGGTACTATCCTTAGTCGAGCTTTTCAGCTCAAACCCTTGTCCTCCTTGTTGTCTCTTGAATGCCAACTCTTCAGACATCGGTCTCCTAGTGAGTATTGCCTGAGAATGTTGTCAAGTAAGCAGACATTGGCATATGCTTCACATAACACCTTTGGTGCTGCAGAAAGCACAATCTCTGCTTACAAATACCTTGATGCCTTGCCTCTGTTAGCTTCAGCAATGGGCAGGCAGACATCTTTGGAACCATCCACATCCCACCATGCTTTGTCTCCCTATGCCCCACCCACCTCATCTTGCACAAGTGCCATTATTTCTGCCATACCCTTGAAGGCAAAATCCAGGGGCTGATTGTCTGTGCCTCTCTCTACCAGGTCTTTGTTAGTTGGCTCATCAGTTGCAGCTAGTAGATGGTCTAAGGTAATGCAGGCTGAATTATTCATGGCAAATGCTGTTGCATTCAATAGCATGGCAGGTGCGATTTCTCATATTGGCAACATTCTCCAAGCCAACATCAAGGATTGTCTCCACTCTAAGGTTGTTCTGGCTCCAACTCCTGCTTCAACTTCTATTGCTGCTCTGCCACTTGACACATCAGATCTGTCCAAGACATCGGAACTACTTCTTGATGAAGATCACAAGCTTGGTGAAGAGATTCAGAGTGCACTTGCATGTCTATTCCTTATCAACAAGGATCTGTGCATGTTGCCAAGATGACACATCCTGGTGTTTGATGGTCTTTTGCACACAAATAGTACATGGAAAAATATGGTCCACTGGTGTCTACTTTATCTGCCCCACCTGCCTCGTCTACCCCATCCCCTCTGTCTGCTTCTGTGCCCTTTGTACTGTCTGAGTCAGTTGCAGGTATGTCCACCCCAGGCCCATCTGTATCCATCTTATCTACTCCATCCACACATCTGCTCTGGGCCCATCTGTATTGTTTATACTGTCTGAGTCAAATGTGGGCATGTCTTTCACCCCAGGCCCATCTGTACCACTCATGGAAGGTATACTGCTTGACTCAAGCACAGGCATGCTTTTCTACCACACAGGTCCCTCCATGGGGGAAACACCACATGACATTGACTCTAGCAACCCTTTCGTTACTTTTTACAGCAAGGATTTTGTGTTGTTTGATCCCAGTCAGTTTGATTATGGTTTGTAGTGTGCTTTTTGTCCTCTGGTTTGTAGCAACATTTCTGCATGTATGCAGTCCTATGCAGCAATTACATGTGATTGTTGTTGTCATGCTATAAGTCTTCATAATCAAAATCTGAGTTCAACAACTCCTTGTCAGGCTCTTGACCAAGAGCAACATATTGATCCCACACAGCATCAGCAATCTGTTCCTGCAATTCCACATCAACCTCATCATCAACCTCAAATTAATCCATGCCGTCATTGTCATCACAAGCCAAACCACCATTGGCATCATCCATTCCAAATTCATAGATATGAATGAGATTATGGATGGCACTGAGGGTGGTGGGAATACAAACCTGAATGTCCATGGAATATCTGTGTGGAAGGAGGAGGATGCAAAACTGGTTCTTCAGGATCCCAAAGGCCTGCTTGATGACATTGTCTAAAGATGCATGCTGCAAATTGAAAAGTTCTTACTTATTAACCAGCCTGGATTGAATTAGTGCAATGTAAAAAGACAAATATGGAATAGAATGCTTACTATATGTTGGCCCAGCCCCATTCAGCTAAATGATATCATAAACCTCAATAGAGAACAAGCAAAATTGATTTTGAGGGGTATCCCAGATCTGTGAGGAGATATTTGCCCTCCAGGATGTTCAAACCATGTTGACAGGCATCATCAAATACCATTGTGTCTGAAGCAGACCCTTCCCATCCACAAAGCATATATTTGAAGGTTAGATTGAAGCCACATACAAAAACAAGGTTTTGGGACAAGAAGCCCTTGCAGTTCTGAAAGGCAGAGGCTGCATAATCAGGCAGTGATACAGGTAGATGGATACCATCTATAGCACTGATGGCATCCTTGAATAATGGCCAGAATTTGGGGTTGGACAATATTTTTGATGAGATGGAAACATTGAGAGGGGTAACAAATCTTGTATAGATGGGTGGTGAGGAGAAGATCAGAACCATTTTCTGAAAGTATCTATGAACATTCAACATGTGTCACGGTAAGACCTGTGACATATGTATACAGGAAGATGGCCAATTGTTCTTCAAGTGATACGGACCTGGCAATTTTATAACCATAGTCTCTGAGAATTGAGATAAGATACTCGAAAGTATCCAAGTACATGCCAAATTCATTGTGGATGTGGTCCAGGTGGCCTGTGAGAAGCTCCAGCAGCCAGCCTTGGCCAGAGAATGCAGAAGTATGATATGGTTGTGGATCACCATGGGAAGGAGGAAAGGAAATGGACAATATTGCATCAATAACAAGCATTACCAAATACTGGAGGATACATTGTTGTTGCTCTGGAGGTAGTGGGTGCATATTGTTGTTTCATTGATTGATTATCAAAACAAGGTTGAGATCAGTTGGGTGGAGTTTGCTGAGTTTCAGCTGAGCTAGCTGTTACGTGAAGTGTACAATGATTCCTATCTTACTAGTCCCGTCTTAAGGCGATGCTCACAAGGAGACTGATGTCCTAAGACTTGACATTCAAAAGGGAAAGACTGAGGACGAGGATGAGGGATCGAGATGACACTCGATAAGACAAAGGACTAGAGGTTCGAGTTGAGACTCAACAAGGAACTGAGGACTAAGGATTCGAGATAATCACTCAACTAGAGGTGAGACAAGATTATGCTTGTATTGCGTAGATCGAGAATGCTCTACATACATGAGATGGCATACTATATATAGGGAAACACAATGCGCACAGACCAAGAAGAACAGGAAAGACTATGATGGAAATGGATGGAAGAACGAGGAAGGTCATAGAACTATGCTTAGTCACAGACTAGCAAGGTAAAAAGAAGAGAAATGACAAACGAGGATGAAACCAAAGTTGTCATGGAAAGTCCCACACCAAGAGCTATAAGAACGATGACAAAAAAACAAGAGAATACGATGAGAAGGGGAGAAAATTGTAACATTACCCCCGTGATACAATTGAGTCCCTGACTCGACTAATACTCCTCTCCCAATCCAGAGGTTAGACTCCAGGAGTAGTAGGTCCACCAAAGATAGTGGAGGCTTGGGACGGGGTAAGACGCTTGAATGGACAATCATCAACCATGTGTCTAGGTTTAGAACAAAGTCCACAATTACAGTGTGGGCAGGCGCGGTTGGCATGTCCCCAGTTATGACAAAAGTTGCATTGTTGAACCAAACATTGACGTGATGCGTGACCTGGAGCAGCAGTGTGGCAGTGGGGGCAGGTATACTTGCTACAGTTTTCACGATAGTGACCTGTACATTGACACTGGAAACAGAGGGTAGAGGGATTTGCGACGGGTTCACGAAAAGGTTCGATGCAGGGTAGGATACGAGTAGGAGAGGACAAAGCGCGAGTACCGTTGGGCAGAGGGATAACCCTAGCGTGTTCCGTAGGGATTGGAATGGTGGGGACTTCATAGGCATTGTCAGAATCAGAAGTAGACTCTACTGCAGTGGAGGTCTCAGATAATGGAGGGGAAGAGATCTATGAATAAAGGGACGGAGGAGGGACAGGAAGAGGAGGGACATCGCGAGGGGTATGAAGGAGAAGTTGTTCTATGCGTTTGACGTAAGAGTCTCAGTGATTCTGAGGAAGTGAGAGAAAGATGTGATGAAAAGTGGGGTAAATAGTTTCAGGAGGAATAGATTCAACGAAGTGGGAGAAACCATGGAGGAAAAGAATCGAGAGGATACGACAGGGTAAAGACTCGAGAGCGAAACGCAGAGGAATTCTGTCTACATCAGAATTGAGGAGGCGGTGAGTAGTGGAAACCTCATGGAAAAGATGAATTAGCTCATGGGTGATGGTGTCTTCTCGGTAAAGAGGGTCATCTTCGAGAGCAAGGAGGAGGAAGGGGGTTTCTAAGATGGCAGCGAAGAGAAGGTGGGCAGATTGGGTAGGGAGGAACAAGGGGTATACGCGACAATTGCGAATGAGAGAAGTGGTAGAGAAAGGGATGGCCATTGGGTACTAATAGATGGGGAGAAGGGAT
>JBBPQO010000506.1:0-10281 GCA_038092535.1 Xerocomus subilludens | reverse complement strand
TGACATGTTTATGCGATACCGAGGTGGAGGAGTGGGGCACAAATCAACTCGCGACGCTACAAAGTACCTCCTGGAAGACCGCAACAAGCTCGACAAAGAACCTTTTATCCTCGAGTACGACCGCCACGAACAAGAAGTCGAGGATGGCGAGGACTCGGAGAGTGGTGTTTCGGACATATCTATGGACGAGTCAAGCGTTTCTGAGCCAGACGAGGAGATTGGAAGCAAGGATGACGAAGACTCGGACACGGAAGATGTCGCACTTGACCAGGCCAATACACAAGCGATTCCAGATGAACTCGGAGACGAAATGGAAGAATACGGCTACACAGGTCTTGATCAGGTCATGGACGACTCAGACGAAGAAGGGGAGGTGTCCCGCAATGAACAGTCGTTGGATCAAGAGGACGGGGAAGTCTCGGACGATGCCCTCGAATATGCAGACCTTTGATATTACAATGTCACCAAATATGCTTTTTTGTCTCTGAACAAGATTGTGATACGACTACTAGTACTGCCAGTATGGAGCAAACTTAGACGAATACAAAGTTGTTGCGCAATAGGGCTTGCTAGATCTGATACGGACATCACGAACTCCTCATAGGATCTGGCACAGAGGAGATACACTCTTGCTAGGACTTGCTAGATCTTGTACGAAAGCGGATGGACTGCATATGATCTGGCACCGACACGAGAAGCTCTTGTTAGTCCTTGGTAGATCTAGGACGGACGTAGTTGGTTGTTGGTAGCCCTTGCAAGATCTGGTACGAGTGGCCAGACCTTGCAAGGGCTTGCTAGCTCTAGCACCGTGTTGTGAAATTTGAGGTCAAGGTTCTGCTAGCTAATACAAGACCTAGGTAGACGTTGCAAGAAACTCCGGATTCCTCCGAAGGTTACGAGCTCGTCCTAGGTTTGGCCTCTTTTGCTGATGCCCGTCATACCCGTCGTCTGCACACCGCGGTGTTACCCGCACCCGTGCACAACCCTATATGAGCTCCATCTGGAGGACAAACTGACTCTGAGCCATGCACGCACATCGACCCATTTGCGATGTGCCAGCAGAGCTCGAGCTCGTCCCGTACTTTTCCGAACCGACGGCCCTTGTTCGCACCTCTGTTTCTTCTCCTGCTTGAACAGCTTTTTGCGGCCGCGATCACTCTCTGCAACGGGGTCGGCGGAGTGTCTCTGAGTGCGAGACAGCAGTGTAGATCCTTCTGCAACGTCGTCGGCTGCTGGTCGTACTACGTTGCTCAGCAGGAATCTAGGTCGTTACAGCAAAATCGAGCGGAACCGCAGTGCAGTACATACTCAGCTTTGACGGGGGCAGTCCCTGGAGGAAGTCCTGTCATTGTGGTGTAGTTATCAGAGTCGTGGCTGCGCAAATCAGACCGCGTCGGACGGCGAGCAAGATGCGATGGACAAGTTTGCAGCGCTCGAGCCCACAAAATTATACTCGAATCAACATCGCCCGCCATCGCTCCAGACGACGACAAAACGGTCTTCCACCGCCAATGCCAACGTACGTCCACAGGTTCTCGCAGCGACCAAACCGCCCCCGCCGCCCATCGGGAAGTTGCCAGCCAGCTTGCATGTGCTCGTGTTGGCGCACCTCCCGATCCCAGATATTGCGAGATATGCCAGAGCCAGCAGGGCAACGAACAGTGTCGCCAAGGATGAGATCCTCTGGGAACGCCGCTGGCTCGACCTCGCCGTGCAGAAGCTCTGCCTCAGCACCATCCTCGACGAACTGGAAGCCAGAGCTAAGGCCGAGCAGGACAAACGAAACGCCAGCACCCACGGCCCCGCGACCCTCGCCGTCTCCTCCCTCGACGACGACGACTTTGGCGACTTTGCCTCTGCCCCTCCGCGCACGCTCCTGGACTTGTCACCGTTGAACAGTGTCGACACGTATGCGCCTGGAAAGCCGACCCCGACGTTCCGTGCAAAGTACGTACGTGCACATACTCTACTACTCCCGATTTTGCCTGTCCCGAATGCGCCTCCCCACGTCGTCCTCGCATCGCTCACATCGTGCTTGTCGTCGCGCTCGAATTCCATTGTTGCCACTCTCTTGACACAGGCTCGCTTGCTGCACCTCCTTGCGCGGTTTCTGTCCCCTGCCATCAAGCCTGTGTCCACATGGGGGCTCCGTCTCGCGTCTCTTAAGGCTTCCTTGGACAAATTCGATGCTAGCCTGCTGACTGCATTTGATGTCGCGGACACGGAAGGCGACGAGATACGTATGAAAGAGGTAGCATCTGCAAGTTGGGAGGTATCGATTTGTATGAACGGGATCGGTCAACGGATCAACAAGTCTGGTGGGGTGGGAGGAGACTGGGAGATGGGCAGGCTCTGGGCGGAGAAGAGAGAGGTGTTTTACGAGCAGGAAACGTGGGATCCTTCTGCCAACTTTACGTGCGTCTACCCCCCTCTTCATCCTTCTTGTTGTTGATTGTCGCACAGAACGGATGCCCATCTCGATTTTACTGCTATGGATGGGTTCATGTCCCGCGTGATCGCCGCTATTGAGGATGATGGCGCGAGAGCATTCAGAGTGTTCCCGCGTAAGTCGGGTGTATTACTTGCATTCGCAGAGAGAGTTGCCAATGATGTGGTAAGCAGGCAATCATCGTAGCTCATGACCAGGCTCGCTGACGTGTTTCATTACCTTTGCATCTGATGCATACAATGTCCGTGGATGCATATCCATCTTCACCTCATCCCATTCGATCCTCTCACTTGGGGTGCGCCATGCTTTGAAAGTTATCAGATTACATCTCCTCCTTGCTCGCCCGTGCGCGCACCATCAGCATACCCCTGTTTCTGTCCGCAACTGCCGCATGTTTCAGAGAGGCATTCAGAGTCGTCGACAGCATCCTCACAGTCTCAGGAAGCTCGAGCATTGGAGGACGCGAGGGTGAGTCAGAAACGGTGAAGGTAACGGAAGCCGAGGATGTCATGTGCGTATTCAACCAATCATCTATATCGTACCCCACACAATTTCTTATCCAGCTACAAAATGTTTGAACCAAATTTGGACGACTATCTCGACGACGAGATGGAGGAACTCAAACGCGCCTTCGACGTGATCTGCAAAAAGTGGGAACGTTCCGTCTCACTCACGACATCCTCCATGGTATGCATTCACAGTCACCTTACTGTTCCATCCATCTCGCCTGACCGTCTTCTCTACTTCTCGCATCGCGCGAATAGGCCACGCTCAAAGGTCATGTCCGACCATCCGAAATGCAGGTATCCCAGGTTGAGACGCGTTTCCTCAATTCGCAAAATCCCGCGTTGATGAAGCGCAACGTGTTGGCATCCTTTACGGATGTGCTCTTATTGCCAGTGACCATCGTCCCGCGCGCCGTCGGAGCTGGCGTGGGCGCGATCGGAACTGGCGTCGGAGCGGTGGGGACCGGCGTCGTGCAAGGGATTTCCATGCTGAATCCGCAGCGATGGGTGGGGAATGAAGGTGGAACTGGTGTCTCGAGTGGGAATATGGACGCGCCGCCAGGCGATGGGTATGAGAGTTTTGGCAAGGATGGGGCACTGTTCGAGGTTGGGGAGGACGAGGACGACGCAGATGTGGATGCGGATGCGGAAGAGGGAGGAGTCGAAAAGGTGAACGAAGGAAGCGGCGTTAACGTTGACGTGCAAGACGAAGCTGGGTGGGGAGAAATTGTAGAAAGTCGGAAGAGCGATACAGCGGCCAGCACGTCATCGGAGGCTACAAGTACAATAACGGCGACGACGTCTCTCCCACCTTCAACGTCTACATCAACGAGTGCATCGGCATCCACAAAAGAGCTATTGAGTTTGAGGACACCGCACACCCCGACGCCTTCGGGACGCTCGCAAGCTTCTCCGCGCGCGGCCGTTGAGGCCCTGGACCTTCTTTTATCCCTCGACGTCTCATTGCAGCTCATACACGCCACTCGAGAAGCGACCAAGCGCCTCGAGACATTTGCTGCATATCCTGGTCCAACGGGCACGCGCGTGCGTGAAACACTCGATGATGCATTTTGCGAGATGTTGGGGGCACTAGGTACGAGGCACATTGCTTGGGGATTTGGAATGTAAGTCCAGCATCCCACCTTGCCGTCTGTTTCATCCATTCTCATGTCATGATATCGACTAAATATCCTTTATCGTGATACGGCCCCATCAGAGCGACTGAGCGCATGTCATCCTATAAACCTGCCGAGCACGAGAGAACGATGAGCGTAGCGCCGCTTTTACAGTTCTTTGAACTCGTCCACATCGGGGACACGATCCAGAGCATGGTGCAGGTGTTTTTCGATAAAGAAATGGTGTGTGGTCGCGCTTTTCATCGTCGCCTCGTTCATGCCGAATTCTGATAACAACATTCCTGTGTCTTACGTCGCGCGTTTGAATAGGCTCCTCACATCGACAAGACCGACTTCTTGAACGCGGTCGTGAGGGAGAAGAAGCGGTTCGAGAATACGCTCGACGACTGTGTCGCCTCGGGGTTAAACACAGGGACACAGGTACTCATGAACCAGGTTCGTCCATGACGATCACGCGAGCGCCAGCATGCGACTGACGCGCAATCTTCTCTTATTACGACAAGGTCGATCACATCGTCCAGTCGCTGACCCAGCCCAGGGCATATTACCCACCCGAGGATACCCCGCTCGACCTCCGTCCGACGGAAGGTTGTCGCGAAGCGATTCGGTGCCTCGAGATGCACTGTAAACTCCTCAAGGGCAGCACGAGCAGAGAGGTCCTCGAGGTGTTTTATCAGGAAGTCGGGATACGATTATTGACGTGCGTGTCCTGTGCCATTGTTTCTTTTTTCGTTCCAACTACGTGTGCACCACGTGTTCGCATGCGCTGTTTGCTGATATTGTGTATATCATTGTGCCGTACAGGATACTCCAAAAACATTTCAAACGCCAGATCATTTCCCTCAACGGCGGTTTTCAAGTGATTGCGGATCTGAATGCATACCATGCGTTCATTGCGTCACTCAAGGTTCTTTGCGCGATGGCCTTTGTCGTCTTTTCTTTTCCTGATTACTTTTTTCGTCAACCAAGGTGCCCAATATTACTGCGGACTTCGACCACCTCAAGATGCTCGGGCATGTCTTTGTCGTCGAGGACGCAAAAGACCTTGCACAAATCGTGCGTGACGTGACGCGGTATGGAGGCGCGTATCGCCCAGAGGTACGCTTTCTCCATTCCCCTTTTGCAACCATGTGCACGTTTCTGATCTCTCTGTCTCTGTCTCTCTTCTCATGAACCAACCTGACGGCTCGAAACACGATGGGTTTATACTTCCACTCGCGGCACGGGACCCATTTAATGTCCCATCATGGCCAGGATATCTATGAATTTATTCAGCGCCGGTCCGACTGGAAGAAGATTGAAAAGACGGTCGACAAGACGATGTATAATCTGAGTTTCAAAGAGGATTGTGTCGTTTGTTGAAAAAATAGAAGACGATGCGAGAGACTCAAATTTCGATCACATTTTTAGTTGTTTTTCTGGATGGGTGTGGATGCGACACGTATTGGTGACATTGATGATCTCGCATCGCTCGCCAAAATACTGAACCATGATGCCAGGAAAGCGGGCTCACCACTGGCGGTTGGGTGACCATTACTACCAAGCCATGGTCCCTCTCTTCAAACACCATTTCCTCGCCCTGCTCTCTCGCGCCAGAATGAATAAATAGGTTGTGCAATTTCATGTGCACTTTTGTTGATGTGCGCACCACCACCATTACACTACTGGCGCCGCGAATTTCTCTCTGCCAATTGTATTCATTTCTTCAACCTGTTCTGCTGCCTCGTTCTGCCTAACATCCGCAAAAATGATCATGAGGAGTGCCACCATCATAAGCTGATGTGAAACTGAATGCTCTGTCGATGTCACTTCTGCGTCTGCCCCGGAGATCGCGTGCGTAAACTTTCCACAAGTTCAAGATGAATTGGACTAGTGTGAAGGGAAGAACACTTTGCGCCGTCACAATGAGGAATGCCTGCCATCCGTACAATGCCTTTCCGCGTTGATCAGCATGTTCACAAGTACAAGTGTCACTGTTTCCATGGAAGTAACGGTGATTTGTATAGTCATTAGTACAGCAACGGTCGTTGTAACTCGATATTATCAGCAGGGTCAGACTCTGAAATCAGACGGATATTACTTCTACACTTAGCTTGAGACTCTTTAGTCAGGATTATTTCCTCACCATCACCATACAACTTCTCTGCCACCTCATATGCCTTCAGAGCTCCAATGAAATCCTTGTTCTTCGCATAGGCATAACCACTCCACTCAAGGATCTGCGCAATCCAATGCGAATTACCCAGGTCCTCCGCAATGGTGAAAGCTTCCTTTAGAGTGACAAGAGCATCGTCATACTGCTCCAGTACGATATGGCATTGAGAAAGAGAGCACAGCCCTTCACCGATAAGGTCGTTCACCCCCACCTGTCGTGACGCCGCAACCGAATCTTGGGCCGCGCGTAGCCACTCTTGAAGTGCGTTTTCCCTTGCATAACATCTGGAGATCATGCAGTAACATTCGGCGACCTCGGCTATACAGTTGAGTTCTTGCAGAGCGGCCTTGGCGATCCCCAAATGTTCCAAGGCTTTTGTACGCTCACCCATGTACCAGTAGGTATATCCGAGGTGCATGCGAGCGCGTGCAGCTCCTTTGGGATCATCTTTTAGGTCGGCCTGCGCTTCGTTTATAAGCTTCTCAACACGTCGACTTGGTTGCTGCATGAGGCGCCAAGTGGCTGCAAGCACGAGTGCAGACTCTCCAGCGCGGACAATATCTCCTAGTTCCCGGAAGCGTGCTCGTGCAGCCTCGAGCTCCGTACAAGCCTCGGTATAGCGGGAAAGCATCCTGTACATCTTTCCCAAGCATAAGTGGGCTTCTGCAGCGTAACGAAGATCGAGAGGATCGTCATCTGAGAGGAGTCCGAGAATGTGGTTGAGGAGCTCGGGGCTGCGCTTCTTCCAGAACTGGAACCAGCAGAATGCCAACATAGCGGAAAGCACAGGCTCCTTGGTTGACTCCGAAATAGATGCTGTGGATACTGCTAGAAATATGGACAGTATATTGTTGCGCTCCATAGTGAGAGCATTAAGATGCTCTTTGAAACAGTCGTCTCCCGGAGATGACTTGTGGGCAAGAACAAAGCCAGAACAAGCCATTAAGACGCGAGATCGATTGTCAGGAGAATTGTAGTCGGATCGTTCGTGCAGATACGACTGAACAACGGGGAGGACAAAGTAGGTAGTAGACGCATCTTGATGTTGGGTGATCAATGCTGTGTCGCTAAGCGTAACAAGAGCGCCCGAAAGATTTTCAATGTCACTTTTCCACCACTCCAGATGTTCTCTGACAGTGCCCGATGGCAGCTGGCCTAAAATTGCAAGAAGCTTCTGAGCCTCGGGATTTTCCCGCATCGAGACACTGTCCACAGAGTACGCTATGGAAGTATTCATCTTCTCCATCAACTCCGGGGAGAGGGAGTTTGGGCCATGCTGCTGCCACTCCTTCAGTTGAGCACTGGGCAACGAACCCGACTTGGCTGCTTGCTTGGCCAATAGTGTCACGGCATAGGGCATACGACCCAGGGCCTCTAAGAGCTCGTCGAGTGCAGGGAGATCGCGGGGGGAAGTGGGACATAGCTTCGTGAAGATGTCTCGTGCATCATCACGAGTAACGCCCTCAAGGGGGATCAAGGTCCAGTCGATCGTATCAGAGAGAAGGGTGTTGGTACGAATGGTGATGAGAATAGCTACGTGAGAGATGCTGGCCAGATGATCAAGAACGTCCTTGACCGAGATACGACCCCCATCAGTCAAATCGTCCCGTAAATTCAACGCGGTCTCGAAGTTATCCAAAAGGATGAGACGTGGTTCTTTGGATCCCTTTAGAGCAGATAAAATGTCTTTAAGGGGATTCCTGGAATCCTGGGTTACGCGCAGAGACTTGGAAAGAATATCCATAAAGATCTTGGGAGTCTTGGCTCCGATGCACGGAACAAAGAAGCGGTGGGATTCGTCGTATCGTTCTCCCACTGCTTCGTTCTTCATGACGGAGACGGCAACCGATGTCTTCCCCATCCCTCCGGGACCGTGAATAACGACTCTTGGTTTGTCCGTCGTTGTGATGATACGGATTATCTTCTCGGTTTCCTTGTCGCGCCCATACACATGAGCCAAAGGTACAGGCATCTCCTCTAAGAACTCCGTTGCATCGAGGGTGATCCGCGGGTTCAGCCAACCATGTATGTCATCTATTTGATGCGCCATCTGCTCTGTCGTTTCGAACGCCTTCTGCAGACGAGTTTGTATATCAGAGAGGGCGTTGCCGTCATGAATAGCCCGCGCAACCTGAAGAAAATGTTTATCTGTCATTACATCCATTGGCAGTTCGACGTGGCTATACGTACGTGAAAGGTTTGCAGCGAATTATTTAGGCGGTTGAGGCACTCGGCCACTGCGGACTTGTTCACGCTTTTAAAGAAAACAAGCAACAAGCGATTCTGGGACGCAATCTTTTTCAAGGTTTCCTGTATGACCATGAGGTCTCTAGAATCAGGGACATCAGCACTCCTCACGAACAGTACTAATCCACAGAACAGACCTGCGCAGCCTTCCAATATCGTCTTGAACATCCGTAGATATATCGTTAGGTTTCTTGCCCTTCAACTTATCGACCATAATTAGCATAAGACTGCCTATGCGGTTGTGCAACTGCTTGACTTGTTGTTCAATGAGGGTGACATCCTGGTTGCATTGAGATCTTCGTCCCACAACTTCCATCAGTCATCTTACCTCGTAGGCCGTCATCAACAAAAGAGCAAGCTCCAGTACCTCATTTGCGCAGGGAACCGGAAGTGACGTCCCAACCTTCTTCAATATCTCGATGGTCTGTTTTCCGGCCTCGAAGGCGTATGCGCGGGGAGAAGGCACAACTTGCGAATCCAGTGGTTCAAGATCTGCTGGTAAGGGTCTCCCTGATTGCGATTTTGGTTTCTTGCGTAGCCAAGAGAAACAGCCGATGGCATTAGAAGGCATGGTCGACGCAGGCAAAAGGATCCTTGTGGGCAGTATAGCGATTGGGGTGCTACTTCAAGTTGCGTCTGCTCCGCTAATAAACAGCTTTCAAATTTGAGGATACTTGTTATGGTACTAGGTCCATGTCGGATGCTTTTGGTTGAGACCTAAATCTAGGCATGCGTATCAGTTATTCCTGCGGTAAGGTTAGCTCACATTGCTGTGAGTTGAAATAGAACAAGCGCTATTAACTGCGCAGCTGCCTGACCAGACTAGCATGGGACTTAGTGGCGTGATCCTACATCAAGTGACATACACAGCTTTAGAACCATCCTGATCTGGGCCTTAGTACCCTCAGATTTTCTGTAGACGCTGATTCGTTACTTTTTCATTAATTCCTCACAGCGCTCGGCAACGAGATGAAATCACTGCTTGAATAAATTGCGAGTCATTTTTACATGTGGGCTATACCTTCGGATCTTCCATACTAATCACTGAAAGAGGAGAAGCGTGTGTTCCAGCTGATTCTTTGAAAAATGCACTGATCTGCAGATTGATGGAAATGGTGCAAGATCGTTTGCGACAATAGTGTCAGTCCATATAGCACGTGTATAATACTATTGCTTACCATCTACTATGTGATACAGTACAACAACTTCATCAGTCACTATTTTATCACTTTCATAGAATACACAGTTTCTCCATTTCCATAACAACTACATCATATCTAGTATGTTTTCTGAGTGTCTGCAAGTTTGAACGAACTATCGAAGCGGAAATGAGTGAGATAGTCATAGCAAAGCATTCGTTGTCATGTTGAATCGTCACTCTGGTGTCACTTGCCAGCCCCGCATCCTGATAGGCTGACCGTATCTGTGACCAGTCGTAACATTTCCGTGACTGTCGGAAACTAGGTGACTGTTCAACGTTGTACCCCATAGTATGGACATCACGCTCTGGTACTCCTCGCTGTGTTCGCTACTCGGCTCTCAAGCATGAGACAGCTCGTGCACTGCGCATGCCAGACGAGGCTAGCAAATGGTGGTGTGTATGCCACAGGTTCTGTAAGGGGAGATGAAATCCCCTCCATTCCCAAAGAACGTGGAGACACCTGCAGCTTGCAACGAGGATGAGGGCTGCGATTAGAACCGCCCATCTCTCTGAACCATTTCGGGCCCACTGGGCGCTAGGTCGTCTTTGCCAACTTTGGCAGCACTTTCTTCCAACTCCGACACACT